>JAYMFT010248842.1:0-24608 GCA_038088735.1 Panulirus argus
TGTTACAGTAATACCAAGTATGTTCATTGAGTCAAGAGGTGGAATTACAGAACTGTCAAAGGAGATACGAGAGTTGTAAGGAGTTTTCAATAGAGAGATAGGTAGAAATTGGTCTTGGAGGCATTAAACTTAACTAGATTTAGTGTACCCCACTGAAATATCCTGTCCAAGTCTGATTTTATTGTGGAAGTTGTGTCAAGGCGAGATACAGATCAAGTGAGAGAAGAGGGAGCAGATTTGAAGGATGTGGATGAATGCAGTGTTGAGTCATTAGCGTATGAGTGCATTGGGTTACTTGTGGAAGAGAGAAAGTCGTTGAAGAAAAAAGGACGCTTATTCATAGTGATGACTGGTTCAAATGAGCTGAAGCGTTAAAGTATATGAATAGCAAACGATGTGACCTTATTCTGTGAGTACTAGCAGACAACTGGTGCTGTGGGCAGCTTGGCATGTGCAGCATTGATACCTTGTGCACGTGGCCAGTTGGGTTTGCGTTTTATCGTGACAGCTTGTGTTATTTTTAAAAAATGGGAGTATTGTAGGTGCCTGCTCTGTCAGATTCGTAAAATCAAACCACGCTTTATGGCAACACTACCTTAGTACTTATTTTCTAAAAAGAAACATGTTTTACTTTAGCACCATGAACTTAATGTTAAGGATATTTGTTTATGAACTGATACAATGTATGTACTGGATCATTTACGTGTAAGTAGGAACAGAGTTTAAGATAATAAATATGCCGTTGGCAACTCAAGGGTAGGCCGTTTTGGTAACTGTTTCTTTCTTTACACTTTGAAGCTTTGGAACTCTTTTCCCTCTCATGCTTTTTTGTAAGACTATGACACGGCATTTTTTATAAGACAGGTTTTTCATTTCCTCCAAAGATCTTAAATATCTTTCCTTTTCTCTTCATTTTTCCTCTCATTAATCTCTCTGTATTTCAATTAAGGCTGAGCCTTGATGTGGGCTTTTGTAATTATCTTTTAACTTTATTGTTTTTAAACATAAACTTTAGACAAACAAATGTTCTAGCATCTTTACATTGATTTGCTTTCCACTTATTGATAAACAATATTGATTTAATGGCCAAGTTTTGAGGAAGATGTCATGCCTTGGGTCATGATGTGGAGGGAACACTGAACCAAGACCTTAATTGAATTAATTGTGGAATAATAATCTCTGTTGATATTGGTAGTAATAATGATAATATTAATGATAACATGATTTCCTTTGTCTTCTCATAAACTTGTTTGTTGTTTCCTGCATTAGTGAAGTAGTGCCAAGAACAAAAAAAGAAAATGCCTCATTCACTCATGTCCATTCTCTAGCTGTCATGTGTAATACACTGTAGCCAAAGACTGCTATCCACAAACAGTCCCAACAGACCTTTCCACTGTTTCTCCTGGCTTCTTCTTATTCCCTGGTTCAGTCCATTGATTGCATGTTACCCTCTTATACCACACCACTCCAATTCACTCTATCCCATGCACATCTTTCACCCTTGCACATGTTCAGGCCTTGAGCACTCTAAATCTTATTCACTCCATCCTTTTATATCCCTTCTAGTCAGCTCCACTTCTGACACATATATTGTCTTTGTCAACTTCTCATTGCTCATTCTTGCTATATATCCAAGCCATTTCAGCACATTTTTTTGCTCTCTTAACCATTTTTTTTTACCATACCTTTCTCTCACAATCATTTCTTGCTCAATCAACTCCCCTCACATTGCTTATTATCCTCAGACATTTAATTTCCAACACATTCACCTTTTTCCATACATTCTCATCTATAGTCTATGCATTGCATCTATACAGCACCATCTTAACTGCTGTACCTTCAAACAGACTCATCTTTGCTTTCCCGGATAGTGACCTCGCTTTCCACACATTCATCAGTACTCCCAGAACCTTTGCCCTCTCACCCACCCTATGACTCATTTCAGTTTCCATGGTTCCATTTGCTGCCATGTCCACTTCCAGGAACCTAAAACACTTCTCTTCCTCCAAGATTTCTCCGTTCAAACTCACACCCCAACTAACCTGTCTCTTTGCTTTCCTAAAGCTAATAACCTTGTTTTTATTTACAGTTATTCTCAACTTTCTTTTACCTCACATTTTCCCAAACTCAGACATAAACTTTTGTAGTTTCTTTCTTGACTCTGCCACCATGGTTGGATGGATAGCAAAAGGTAGAGAAAGCCAGTTCTTCCTTATCAGAAACACTAAGGGTTGCAAGGTCCTATCCATGTGTTTCCATGAAAATATCTTAGAGAATCTTTCATGTTCAGTGGATACTGCCTTTGAGAAAATTTTTTTTTAGTTTTCAAGAGCCCCAATTTTTGGCTTCTTGGCCTCATTTTTTTTTTTTTTATTCCTAACCAATATGACTTTATAAATAGTCTTAAATGACATTATGATTATGTGATAAAATTTTCGGAACAGTTCTCTAGAAACTACCAGAAATGGTAAACTAGCCTATTTAAACTAAGAAATGAAATCACCTGGTATGTTGAAAGGAGCACTTTACTATATCAGGGCATGAGTTTAGCTGGATAATTACTCATTGAGTGCATCCTTATGCTGCTTTGAAGACTTTCTGCCATAGTTTAGTCGAATTTATTGTATTCATCCCAGAAATTACCATGAGATTAAATAATGATATTTAGTTTTTAGTACAGTTAATGAATCTTATGTACCGTGTGAGTTAACCAGAGATATAATGCCTTCCAACCCCCTAGAATTTAGTCAGGTCAAAATGAAACTGATGCAATGGGCCAGGATGGGACTTTACTCTCTAGTGGTAGTAATAGGAACATTATATTTTTGACTAAACTACAGGTCACCAGTGACTGGTAGCGACTGCTTTTAATTGTATATACTGTAATCCCTCGATTTAACGGATTCCAATATAGCAGATTTTGGATTTAACCGACTGGGCAAATAATAATGCAATAATTAATAATGATTTAAAGAATTTAAGAAAATAAAAAATCTCAAACGCCACGACATGCGCATTTCATATCGCGCTTGTTTTTGGTAGCATGGGACATAATCGCTTTGTTTCGGTCTCAGTTTACCTCAAGCTGTCATGAGGTCAGGTTGTATATAGAGAATTCTGCCTTTATTTATAAAATGATTGTGCAATACTTACTATTCAAAATGGCATCGAGTGATAGAGGAGTTAAAGGAAAGCATGAAAACTGTACATTGTGCTACTTTATATTGTATTAAATATTGGTTACATTTGTTTTATCGGACTTTCGGCATTAACAGACACCTCTCCCCCCCCTATTAGTCCATTAAATCGAGGGATTACTTTATTGTTAGATTTGGCATTACATTTTAAGATGTATTGAACTTACAGTTTAGTTGGGTCCTTCCAGACTTGGAACAAATGTCATTAATCTATAGTTCCTGGCTTGCCTAAAGGCTCAGAAAAGTAAAAAATTTTTCTCTTGTTTAACAGCCACCACCATTTGAATGACATGGGTACACTGAAGCAGATGTACAGCCTGAGTCTCAACATTCAGTCCTTGCCACTGGCCACACATCTACTAAATGCTGCTGCTGCCATTGCTCCATTACTAAACCAGATGCGTACACGAAGATGATGTTTATATTATATTATATATAATGTCTGCCACTGTTTGAACAGTTTTTAGATAATAGTTTTCTTTCTAGCTTTGTAACTGCCATTAAATTTACCTCACACAGCATTTTGACTATCTTTTATTCAACTTGATCTTGTTACTTGTTTCTTAACAAAAAGAGAAACATCATTTATCTTAATGCCCGTACATTAGACTAGTCTGTTAGAACATAAAATGTATGTTTGCATTGTACTACTATACTGTATTTGTCTTTCATATCAGTTAGCATTTTTAATATTTCAGTATTTATTGTAGATAGATTAAGCTGCTTATTCAGTTTAGGCCACAAAGTAGCAGTCTACCATATACCTTTTTCTTCTCTTCCACAGCATTTCTAATCTCTTCTGTTCACCATGCATTGCCCTTTTTATTCCTGTATCTCACTACCTTGTATCCAACTACAGATTCCACAACCTTTACTAGTGTCTCTTTAAACATTTTAAACACCTCATTCACAGATGACTGTATTCCTACATTCACTGCACTTCCATATAAGCTTTCAGTTACCTTCCTTTTCATACCCCTGCCTGTATTTTTCCTGATTCATCATCTCACTTGCCAACACTTTTACTTCGCAAATCTTCCTTACACCATACCTCCACTTCTCCCTGATCCTCACCCCCACAAGAACCGCAAAATGGTCAGTCTCCAAAGAATCTTATCACGAATTTAGCATCCAGAACAGCCTTTCTCAATCTTTCATTCGCTGCCATATAGTCAATCAAAGCCTTTTGCTCTTCTCTTCCGTTAGTCCTCATCCATGTATATCTATGGATCATCTTGTTCTGAAAAAAGTTGTTTACAAGGAACAAAACCCTCTCAGCACAAACATCCACAAGATAGCTTCCATTCTCATTTATTCCAGGCACTCCCCATTTTCCAACTATCTCACCAATTTTGTCACATCCCACTTTCGCATTCATATCACCCAATACGACCACGTTTCTCTCATTCTCAAAACTGTTTATACAGTCATTCAAATTCCTCCAGAGAAGCTTCATTTCATCCTTTCCTCGTACAGTCTTCATATCACAGGTGCATATACACATACCCCTGCATATTTCATAATCCCAATCTTTCCTTTCTCCTGCACTATTCTTGATCCATTCCATCCATGCTCAGTAACACCCTCCCTTACTCTTGGTCATAGCAGAATTGCACATCCTTCTTTTCCTCTCCCCAGATACTTTTCTCTCATTCCCATCCATACCACATCTCTTTCCATGCCCTCCCATAACTTGCATTCATTTCCACTTTCATTCTGCACACCCTGCCCAAGGATATGGGTTTCCCCAATCCCTAGCACATCACGCTACCACTTTTAAACCTCTCCACAATCTCCCTCCTTTTATTCTCACCAGTCATCCCATTCTCATTCAAGAATTTACTGAATAATATCAATGCCATTTATTGTTTTTGTATGTGAATTAGGCGAGTACTTGCATTTAGGAGTTGTGTGAGATGGGTGGTGACCAGTGAGGAAAGTGATGATGACGTTGTGTGTGGTGTGTTGTGCATATTTGTTGGTATAAATTGGTGCTCTAGTGAGTTATTTTCATGGCAGTAGCAGGTTAGGAGAGACTGGATGAAATGATGGATATAATGAAGACATAGATTATTAGATAAAAAGTGGTTTTCTTTTCATTTTATAAAACTGATAAGCATAAGTTATGCTAAACAGAGAAAGCAGAAGGAATTGCTTACCTGGCACACCCAAATGATCCTTCTCAGATAATCCCATCCACATTGTACATATTTATCAAAAGTATTACATTCAGTTCAATGAACAAGGTAGTTTTGTATGAACCATAATACAAAAAATGCAACGTGCAATGTGCAAGTAAAAATAGCAACAAATTTTATATAAAGCCATACAAAATAGCAAAAAAATAATGTCACTTTGTGGCAAGTATGCATCTAGCAATGTTCAGCATGGCTGTGTTGCAGAATGTGCTGGATGATTGCATAATACTTATTCCTGTAATTATGCAGTTGGGCATTAGCCAAACTTATTCCTCTATTTATTTTCTATTTTCTGTTATCGTAATCTTCGACATTTGAAGAAGAAACACTGTATTAATCTTGAAATTCCCATATTGTTTGGGTAGGGAGAACCTTTTTTTTTTTATTTTAAAGGGTTAAATCGAAGAGCATTCTCCCTCCACATACATTGGTTTCAGAGATGTATTGACATCTTCGAAATAGATGGCTGAGAAAAGGCTTTCCCGATAGATTTGCTTTTCTTCTTTATGGTGTAGATGCTACTTTCATTAATGCCATAATGATAAGCTATTGCTGAATTGCTAGACCTACACTCATGTTCATGTAGTATCATGAATAGGTTCACTTGTTGTTTGGCATAGTGATGACTGTTTCAAGTGGGCACAGGTGTAGAAATATGATAATGGCGAATAATGCATCCTCACTCTTTGAATGCTAGAAGAGAGCTGGTACTATGGGCAGCATGGCAACTGCAGTATCAGCACCTAAAATGTGAGTAATTTTGGAAAGAATGAGTGAGGAAAGTTGACAGACAGGATATATGTGTCAAGTGGAGGGAACATGTAGGAGAGGGGAAACCAAATAGAGAAAAAAAATTTGATTGCTTAGGAACTGAATATGCAGGAGGGTGCAAAGCATGCTTGGGATAAAGTGCATTGGAGCGATGCGGTATACAGGGGATGATGTGCTGCCAGTAGACAAACAGGGCATAAGGAGCAGCTGGAGAAAACCATGGAAAGGTTTGTGGGGACTTATGTGGTTTGGTGCATTAGACATGACAGGTAGAGAATGGAGGTGTAGGTTGGGTTCATGTTTGTGAGGACCTAAGACAGCATTGATAGGTTTCTCTTGAGGTCCAGACATTCTGCTTTGAATGAGCCAACGTTCTAATTGTGTGATGTGATATTGCATGTTTGTTGTTGCTTGGGTAGTGTGTGTTGTGTGATTGTGAGGTCATCACCATATGAGAGGGCTTTTACAATGTGGTGTGCAGGAGGTGTTTGGAGGTCTAATAGAAATAGGTGTCAGCACTGGATCCCCCCGTCCTTATGTTCATATGTTTACTTTTCCACTTTGTCTTTAAATAAGGTAAAGCTTACAAGTCTTTTCTATTGATGTTTATGTTTCTCTGTGCACAGTGTCATTTGTAGTCTGGCAACAGCACCTAGAATAGTTGGTCTAAATCAGGCATTTCTTATTCCATATGTCAAGTAACCACAGGGTTTGTTCGCTTTTATTTTGAATATGGCAGTACTAGTTTGTCATGCCAGTGTTTAAATTAAAAGTGATCAGCTCACAGTTTGTTTAGTCATCTGTTGCAGTAGAATTTTTTATAGGTTTACATTGAAGGTTAGCTAAAGTCATGCATTAATATATTTTTAATACAAAAAAGATACACAGAACATATATACTGAACATAGGAACACAGATAATTGCAACACTATATGTTGTGTATTCTTTTCAGACAGGCAGGAGCAAGGAAAAGACCTTACAAAATGGAGAACTTACAAAACTTCTGTCAGTATATCATTACACTGGAATAATTTAACCGAGTTGAATTGTAGAGTATTTTAAGGTGTTGAAGGGAAGCTTGTGTTCTTGATCAGAGCATATCTGAGAATTTAATGAAACTCCTTTGTGGAAATCAGAAAGATCCACATTGATTCAGCCTTCAGTGGTTCCACATTTATTTCATTTAAAGGATTAAGTTTAAAAAATTTGGGGTTGCATTACAGTGTTCTAGTCATGCATGCAAGAACTCTCACAAACACAGTCTCTCCCTTTCTCAGCAAGATGCATCACTGAAACGAAACAATGAATGGCCGGAATATAGATGTAGAAATTACACATTAGCATCAAATAAAAGGCCAAAATGGAATGATGGCATGAACTAGTAGTGGCAAGAATATGAAAAATATGGGACTAATCAGAATAGATCAGAATGGAATGAGAACCAGAACAATAATTGGCCAAACTATGCTGACTACAGAAACATACAAAAGTAGAGAATTTTTTTATTAGAGAACCAAATAAGGAAAGACCTGGTAGAAATGGGAATAGTACAGCAGTGAAACACAGAAGATTAAGATAAAGATATGACCTTGGAAAATCAGGAATGAACCAGCTTTAAATGAATAATTAACATAATGAGTGATTTCACAAAACCCAAAAACTAACCGAGAATAAATAAAGGAATAGCAAAAAGTTGCAAGATAATATATATTGATCTTTCAAGCACAGGAATCAAACTGAATTATATTAATGAATGCACTTTGGACAACAATACAGTCCTGATCATTGTGACAGAAAGTTGTTTCAATTAGAAAGTGAGACATGAAGCGAACATGAACAGTTTGAAAATTATTGCAATATATATCCAAAATCAGCTAGAAGGAAAGCAGATTATGAAAATGAGCCACAATAAATGTTAATCGTAGTGACCATCCCAGCCATAGATACAATAAACCTAGTCTCTAACAGAGCACCAAAAACCAAACTAAATATTAATAAAAGTTGTAGATACATTACAGGTAATGAGAGAAACTAGACATGGCAGCAAATGGAAACATGAAAGTAAAAGTAAGTTATATGGTAGGTGAGGGTGGAAAGGTTCTGGGAGCACTGAGGAATGTGGAAAGAGAAGTTATCTCTAGGAAGGCAAAAATGGTTGTTTGAACCTGTAGTAATCCCAACAATGCTGTATGTATGCCAGGCATGGGTTATGGATAGGGATGTGCAGAGTACGATGGATGTGTTGGAAATTAAATGTGTGAGGAAGTATATGGTGTGAGGTGGTTTGATCAAGTAAATAATGAAAGGGTATGATAGAGATGAGGCAATAAAAAAAGTGTGGATGAGAGAGCTGAAGAGGGTTTGATGAAATGGTTTGGACATAAGAGAGAAAGTGTGAGGAGAGGTGTTCAAAGAGGATATGTGTGTCAGAAAGGGAGGGGACAAATATATGGGGGAGACCAAATTGGGGATGGAAGGATGTAGTAAGAAGATTTGTGGCCAGGGTCTTACCATGCAGGAGGTTAAAAGGTGTGTATGGAACAGAGTGCATTGGAGCAAATTGGTATGCAGGGGTTGACATTCTGTCAGTGGACTAAACCAGAGCATGTGAAGTAGCTGGGGGAAACCATGTGGGGCCTGGTTGTGGTAGGGGAATGTAGTTTCAGTGCATTGCACATGACAGCTTGAGAATGGATGAGAGTGAATGTGGCCTTTCTTTATCTGTTCCTGGTGCTACCTCGCTACGTGGCAAATGGCGATCAGGTATGAAAAAAGTTATGGAGCAAGTAAGACTACATTGCTCAGACCTCATAAAGGCTCAACAGAGAAAGTGAAACAAATGTAAGAGATTTGGGGGTCATAAATGAGAAACTTTTAATTCAGAAAACATAATGAGAAGACAGCACTACTGAGCAAAGTAATGAGTGGTATGATATTGATAACTCTCTCAACAGAGAGAAAAATGTTAGTGAAAATATTTAATGTATACATACGAAGTAAAATTGAATGCTGCTGTGTTGTATGGTCAGTAATGAAATAAATGTAAACAAACAAATTTGAGAGAATTCAGAAGTACTTCATGAGCAAAACAGAGGGGATGGAACACATGGACTACCATGAAAGGCCGAAAGAACTGCAACTCTGTAGCATAAAAAAAAATATATATATGATAATCTATGCATGGCAACAAATTGAAGGTCTAAATGAAAACATATTGAACTTGTAAGCATCTCAAAGGGAAGATACAGAATTATTAAGTCTACATGAGTACCGTAGAACAAACAAAATTATCAGACGAAGATGTACAGAAGCCCAGCATGGAAGCTTGAGCTTATGTTTAACATGCTACTGGGAGAAATGAGAAACATGCAAGGAACAATACTGAAACATTTTAGTGAATACTGTACATGTGGCTGAAATCAGTCCCAGTTAAACTTAGAATTGATAATTATTTAACAGCAGAAAGGAATGGTCTTATTCATCAAGCAAGATATGGGATGAGCACTATGTGCTAACTCTGCTATTATAGCAAAATCTCATCATACATACTCATAGGTAGGTACTCTCTCTCTCTCTCTCTCTTAGTGTTCCAGTTGTATTATCAAAGTTAGCTTTCTAATATTAATCTTATTAATGTTTGTCATGTTTTTATCAGCTTTGTATGGATGCCACTTCTTTCTCTTGATTAGAGATTGGCTCCAAATCATATTTCCCATGCTTCCTGTCTTTCCTGTTGTAAATCAAGGCAACATGATTGTGTGGCTCTGGGGATGGTCTTCCTAGTGCTGCACTGCTGACACAGGTAGCTACACAATGTTGATCTTGAACTTGAAGCACACTAGCGGCGTTTCCGTTTCCTCGTCAGTTAGTGTCCAGATCACTGGATACTCATTCTGGGGGTAAAGGCACCATGTTAATCAAGTGATGGAGGCTGATAGTCATGAAAGGGACTGCAAAGATTGGGAGGTAGTAAGGAAAGCTAGGGAGAGGTCAAGGAGAATGTGGTGATTGGAGCAGTACTTGGAGGTTTTGTGGGAGATTGAGATGTATGTAAGGAAGGCTGGGATGCAGTGAGGGAGACTGGTAGGTGTTTGGGGAAGCTGAGAGATAGTGAGAAAATTGGGTGGTAGTGAGAAAGTTTAGGGTAGTCAGAAATGCTAGAGAGTAATGGAGGATGCTTAGAGGTAGAAGAGAAGGCTACAAGGCAGTAAGGGGAACTGGGAATAGGGAGCTGAAAAGCAGTGTACAAAACTTGAAGTGTTTGAGGGAATGTGGAAGACAGCGGAAAATATTGAGAGATCATGGAAGGTAATGAAGAAGGGTGTGACTGGTATGGAAGGTTGGGGGGCTGATAAAATTTTGGAGTTAGTAATAAATGTTAGAAAATCACTGGAATATATGGAAGGACATAACAAGAGACCTAATGGTTCATGATGAGATTGTCTGCATGCGTAATCTTATTTCTGATAGAAGCAGGATAGTAAAGTAGAAAGCACCTCCCCATCCACCACTCCCTCTAGTACATCAGTGAGATAAAAAAATGAAGGAACAGCATGTAGTATAGAAAGAGTATGCTCATGTGGATATTAAAAAGGAAAATGTGAAATGGAAAAGTTTTGAACATTAACTGCAGTGGGCTCCTCTAGGAGGGAGGCTTTAATCATGAAACAGGAACATAAGGTTCATTTTTAAACAAACTTTAAAATTTGTGTTTCCTTCTTGAAACAGGTATTGGTAATAAGTATCACTGAAGTATGTGTAGCCTTTTTATTATTATTATTATTATTATTAATATTATTATTATCATTATTATTATTATTATTATTATTATTATTATTATTAGTAGTAGTAGTAGTAGTATTTTCTTTCTCTCAAACTTGTTTGCCATTTTCTGCATTAGTGAGGTAGCACCAGCAACAGACAAAGAAAGACCTTATTTGCTGACATCCATTCTCAAGCTCTCATGTGTAATGCACTGTAACAACAGCCCCTATCCATAATCATTATTATTATTATTATTATTATTATTATTATTATTATTATTATTATTATTACTATTGTTATTATGATACAACCCCTGAACTCCTTTTATGGAGTTCTTGCAGCTTTAAGGCTGCACTCCATGCACGGGTAAGGAAATCATAAATTTCTTTAAAAGAAGAAAGGTTCTCAATGAGACTGTATTACTTTCTGTCCACTGACGATGATACAGCATCACCAAAGATGACTTCTCGCTCATGTTGTAAGCACTTAATAATCTCCAGAAACAACTCTAACCTTAATTTCAAGGTATTAATAGTCTTTGCAGCTACTACATCCAATCGTAATATATTTAACGTTCTGCAAACTTGCAGCTGGAAAGACTTTTGCTCTCTTTGCTGTTACATTTCCTTCCTTTTATTTCATACAGTTACTGAATCTCCATCTAATGTGAAGAAATTTTTGTGTATTTTCAAAAATGTTTAATATATTGAAGACTTCTATTAGATCTCCTTTGAAGTCTGCATTTTCTTCATAAGACTTATTTCAAAGCAATGGAATTAATTTTGTTGCTATTCGCTGACTTTTTTTTTTTTTTGAAAAGAATTGAGCAGGTTATGCCAAGTTTAGTCAGACCAGGGAATTATTAAGAGTGAGAATTACGTTCTCCTTTTAATGGCAAATATTTCTAGCTTTGAAACCTGTCATCTTCTTGGCTATATGATATACAGACAGGCATTAACTCTTGTATTTTAGTCCATCACTGATAACCACTCCACTCTTTCTTTTCTTATTCTGAATATTGGTTTACCAGATATTTTTTCAATTAAGATTTGCATCTTTATTGCCAAAATGCATCAACAGGCATCTCTTTACATAAAAGTCAGTTTGCTCTCTCTCTGAGTATGCTGCTGATCTGTATACATCACTTCAAGACTTTATGCACCCTCCCTTTTACCAGCCTATATATGCCAGTTTAGGCAAATTTTTAAATTGTGATGGTGAATCCTGTCCTCAGGTTGCTTATAAAGATAATGAAATGCATGAGTCATAGAACTGAACCTTGTTGCACCCTGCTTCTAATGATAAGCCAGATGGATGCTTGCACATTTAAAATCACCAGTGTTTCCTTTCTATGAGCCAATCCACTATCCATGTTTATATGCAGTTTCCTGTGTTGTGAGCTTGTTTCACTCAGAACTCTTTTATATGATACTTTGCTGATAGTTTGTTGAAAGTCTATGTAACATCTGAAGTATTTTGCAATCCCTGTTGTAATGCTAGTAGAGGAAAACTGGAGGGTATTGGGATGTAAAGAGGGAGATTTGGAGGTAATGAAGGAAGCCAAGGTTTAGTGAAAGAGTTTGGAAGACATAGAAGCTTTACAGAATGGGAAATACATATGCAAGTTGAAGTGTGATCCAAGACATAAAGATACATAGTAAACCATACATAGAAAATTTGTAATATAGTGATGTAAATAGAAAATTCACCTTATTTTCAAAATTGTAAACACATAAAGTGTAAGTAAAATTTTTGACTGAGATTAAAATTATACATTAAGTTGTTACACTCTAGAAAGAATGTTCTGATATTGGCTTTGCGAGACAAAGGGTGTTGGTATGGGGGCCTGAATTTAGTGGGTGGTGAGGTAGACACAAATGGTTGGTGAAGACATTGATTAATGAAGTTAAAAGAGCATGTCAGGTGGGGTACTGAAAGATCAGACTGCTGTGGTGACAGTCATAGGTATGTGCTTGTAGTGGCTGTCGGGTACAAATGATTTGTCCACCTTCCTTCTCTTTACTCTTCTTTTTCTGTCCAACATTCCTCTCACCTCCTTATTCTTTTCATTTTCTTTTCTTCCCAGTTCCTCATTCTCCACCATTCTTATCTACCATATTCCTTGTCCCTTTTCCTTGCTTTTTCTTCCTTCACTACGTTGTCTCCCACAACTGTACACAATTTTCCCATTTTCTTGTAAATTCCTTAAGTTTTTGCCATTTCTCTTTCTCCTCCATTTTTTTTTCTTGTAATCCCTTCTTTTCTTTTCATGTACCTTACATTTTCTTAATGATGATAGGTTTTCTGGTCTTCTCATCATTATCACTGACTACCTTCATGTCATCCAACCTTAGTGTCACCCAAGTGTCCCCTAATTACCTCCCAGTCACTCAGGTTTTCATTCACTTTCATGTATTACCTCCTGACCAATTCCTTATCCATATTTCTCAATGGGCACTATAAATTCATAAACATTCCCCTTTCATTTAGCACCTCAGCAGTAAATCCCAGTATCGAAACAGAAAACTGGGAATCAAATTTGTAGATGAATTCCCACGTTGTGGTAGTAAGTAAGGCCAGGATATCAACTTCATAAAGAAATTCCATATAACAAGCGTGCTGAGAAAACTTGGATGTTAGAACTACAATTACACAGCTAGGTCGAGGCAGTAAGCTAGGTTTGGATGTTTTACCACTTCACATATCCAAATACTGAAAAAAAACATATATCTAAAGTGTTCAGAAAAAAAGAAACAATTCAATATATTGAGGCCATAATGAAAGCTTATAGGTCAAGGTTGAATAATAATGGTTATCAAATTAATCTCAAATGTAAGAGCATTAAAGATCTTCATCCCTGCTCTCATAGCCTTACCCTTGGCCAGAAGTCTTGGATGTTGAGGGAATAAGTAAAGCGGGTGATACGTCCTTCGATCACTGGACATTCCATCTCTCCATCACAGGCATCACGTTCCTGGCCAGGCAGTGGCACCTCAAACCAAGAGTTCCAACGCACATAAGAGTCCACTTTAGTTGAGTTTATGTCTGCCAAGAGGTGATGAGTATCATATATGCATTAGAAATACTCACTCAAGATTCTGTGAAAAGATGTGGTTTGTTTATGGAACTTAATCATGGAAATGGTGAGAAAACCCTTGAACATGATGAAATGTCACAAATTTTAAATAATCAGAGAGTCAGTAATGTCTCCATCTCACTTTCCTTTAATTCATGACTAAATCAATACATAAGTTTTATACTCATACATCACTGAACGTAAAAAAAAATTGCTTAACCTGAATTTCAGGTTATTCTTGAGCACCTCTGATGTATCATACATGCCTAACCAGTACTGTGACCACTCTTGATATTTACATATCACATCAGAAAGAGTACTAAAGTCTGCTAAGTTTAAGCATCTTATGTAGGACACTACCCATCTTGTCTACAGCCTGGCTAAACCAGGACTGATAGTGCCAACTTGGCCTTTTATGCTAGATAACATACAAAGGAAAGAAAATAATAGAAACTGTAGGACCATAGACCACCAACGGAATATTTCTTACACTGACTAAAGAGAATTGATGACTATTTTGTTACATAATATGAGGTGAATGATCATCATTATTAAAAATCAAACTAAAGGAGTATACCATTAGAGAAATTTATTCTAAATTCATCCTGGCATGAGGATGTGCTCAGCTGTAGGTTATTCTTTAATGTTGAAGGCTCCAGACACGGACAAAAGTCCACATCAAGGCCGGGCCTTAATTAAGTAGATCCCGAGTACCAAGATAAGCATGACTATTCAAGTAAATATTGAATGGTTGATGAGTTTTATTTGAGCAGTGAGCACCTAAGTTGCTGCAAAGGCTAGCAAAGAGAAGAGCCAAAAGGATCAAAGATGTGATCCCGGAAGAAGAATGGGTTTTAGTGACAAGTTCTGAGACGTAAGGAATCTGTACAAGTTATAGAATGGCACTGATGAAGCTTTTACCTCCAGACAACTTCCATAGATTGCAAAACTGATATTTGGTATAAGAAAATATTTTGTGTGTATGAGGAATGCGGAGCTTCACCTCTACTAAGTTGGGATATGACAAGATATGTATTTTGACTTTTTCAACATGAAAAATTTTCAACACGTCACCCATTGAACTTATTAAAGGTGTGCATATTACCATCCACACTTAAACCATAGGTCCAGCCAAGCAACCGTTTCCATGATTGATTCCCCCCCCCCCCCATCTTCTTTACTCACAGCAATGTATCTGCCACACTCACCTGGGATGAAGATGGCACGCAAGTTGTGGGTGTTACCCACCCTGACCTCACACACTCCACGGCGGTTAGCACAAGTCATGAATACAGCGCGAGGCATCTTCTCCTCTGTACCAGAGAAACACAGTCCAAGAGAGTTAAAATCACACTTTTTGTTTATAATGACACTTCTCACAAAGTCCTAGTCTACAAGATACATAAACCATTCGATTAAGGCATTACTATAATGGCATTTTATCAATTGCAAAAATGTATGAACAGTTCAGTATCAGAGTCAAATGTATAATTCGATGATACTTGGTAGTTATAAGAGGGTAGGTGTTCTGTCTACCTGGGGAGCAACGACCGTACATGATGCGGCGAGGCTGGAACGCGTGTGAGGGGATAACCACAAGAGCGGCCATCAGCGCCACCAACATTACCATCCGCGCCATTATCCTTGTTCAGCACAGACCTGTGGCGATATATTCATATATCAGTGATGAAGCATCATAGTAATATTTGCAGTGTTGTATGAAACGTATTTGATAAAACCATGTTGCAAGAAGGGAATCAATAGATTTTTTCATGTTTGCTGCCGATTGTTGATTGTGGCTACACAAACCCATGAGCAGTGATACATCATCTACTTTCTGCCTTAGACTCACCAGGCCTCATACCACATGGTTACTGTTTCACAGTCGCACCAGGCCCCACACTGCTTGGCTACAGTCTCACCAGGTCCCACACTTCGTGGCTACCGTCTCACCAGTCCCCACACTACGTGGATACAGTCTCACCAGGACCCAAACTACGTGGCTACAGTCTCACTAGGCCCCACATTACGTGGCTACAGTCTCAAAGTCTCACCAGGCTCAACAGCACATGGCTACTGTAACAGTTTCAACAGGCCCCACATCACTTGGCTATTGTCCCACCAGGTCCCCCACTATGTGGCTACAGTCTCACTAGGCCCCACACCACATGGATATTGTCTGTCTCACCAGGCCTCGCACCACGTGGCTACTGTCTTACAGTCTCACCGGGCACCTCACCATGTGACTACTTTCTCACTGAGCTCCTCAGTCGATTTCATGTTATCAACATCCAACCGGTATTTGTGAGAGCTCGTGAAACATTGACTGCCGCGCCACTTACTTAGAGGAGGAGACGTACGATAGCCAGTTCCCGGGAGCGCAGACCTTCCGAAGTATAATATCTGTATGATAGAAAGTGGTGGTGGGGTAGGGTAATCGACACGAGAAGAAAGGAGTTCCAGTTGAGATTTAAGAAAGGGTGAGAAGATAAGAACTCTGGTCAGTCTGGAAGAAATATGGGAAGCAACCCACTTCACCTATTCGAGATTATCAATATTACACACAGTATCCTATTTCCAGCTGGTGCACATGCTTTTAACGGAAACGTCAAGACTTGAACCGAAACCCAAGATTCTTAAAAGACTTGTGTGTTGTATCCTGTCATTCCCTCTGCCCCAGGGCAACACAGTATCTAATGTCACGGCAAGTCCTTCTATTGTATGTATCCTTTGGGATGACACCGATGTTGGTTGCAATAAACTTGTACCCAGAGGCTTTTTAAGAACAGTATAACGCTGGACTAACATGACTTGGAGGATGTTATTTATGACCAAATGATAATTATGTGGTTAGAAATCACATCATCTTCGATACTGTTATTTTCCTGTCGTATTTCATTCTTAACTGGGAGGGACATTAGATTATTAAACCACACACGGATACCAGTTTGTGAAGGTAGTGATTCGTTCAAAGAAACAATAAAAGATGGTGGTTATTTAATAGAAGTACCACAGACCCAGTAAGTTTGCAGAATACTTTTTTTAGGATGGGTGGGGTGGGGGGGTTACCTACATTTGCTGCCGTATCATTCCTTAACTAACACGCAGCAAATGATACAGTGCCATGAAATTCCCTGCTGCTTGGTTAAATTAGTTACTTTATCTTGAATATGATTCCTTCGTAAGTGTTTAGATGTCATTTCTTGAAACATGTAATATTATCGGCGAGGTATTATACATTAAGTTTATTCCCCTAATTTCTGCCTGCCAAGCGTGCAGTCTGCATTATGCCGTGTTCAGTATACCCATATTTACCTACAAAGAAATGTATATTTCATCGCTTATTTAGATACAACAAATAGTGGTAATGTCAGTGTCGAAGTCGCTTAAAGAACTTCACTGTGTTTGCAAATATATCTAACTAGAATATCCACACGTATGTTCATGATAAATTCACATGCTAGTTCAGGATGAAAATTTGTTACATTATCATGCTTACTTTATAATTAATAATCATCATATGCTCATAATTATGCCATAGGCAGTGTTAACGCCTCTAGCTAGCTAATTACTGTTGTATGACGATTATCATGATAGTGATGATAAAAGCTTAAAAGCTTTAAAGTTTATACTTTTAGTGACAATAAAGGCTTAAAAGCTGAAAGTTCAAAAGTGCATTAACGGTCATATCTTCTGATTTTTCAGACGCTGTTATCGGTATCCTTGTCTAGATCTCACTTGAAATAGTTTTGGTACTCAACTCTTGAGTCAGGTCAAAATTTGTCTGTTTCACTTGGCGAGATACTTCGCAAATTTCACGCTTTGAGTCATGCGTACTCCAAGAAAAAAAAAAATTGGCAAGGGTGACGATACGCAGACAAGTTATCAGTGAAGGCCACTGGTGACATCTGGCAAATCTAGTCAGCCACTCAAGTGACCACATTCATCGAGCGTTTGCTGGCAGTCATCTTAAATAGAGACAAGAAGCTAGTTCATGCAAGTGTAAAGTGTCGTACTCAAAGGTCAAAGCTGTTGGGTTTGTGGGAGACTTACTTTGCTCAAGTGGGTCACAACAGTGGAAGGGAGACGAGGGATTTCTGTTCTGACGGAGTGACTCGACGCTGTGTGGAATATTGTATAATCATGTTGCTGTTCAAGGTTCTCTTAATAATCAAGAGAACCTCATCCTAACAAAAACTGCTGCTTCTTTTCCGGCTCTCTTAGGCCGGCATTTTTTTTCTTTCTTTCTTCCAGAAAGCATTAAGAAAGACTACCCAAAACTATTTTGCACTGTTAACAACACAGCAATAGATAAGAATATTGTACATCTTTAAGTTTGGTAAACACTGCTACCAATTTCGATGATTAATAAATAAAATAATTAATGTAGCAAGGGAGATCAGTCATTTTTTGAAGGAAAGAAAACATACAAATTGAACGTTGAAAGAAACAGCCGTCATCAAAATGGTTGCGTATACCAGGACTTGAGGTCAAAGTATCCTGTTCGAGATGTACCATACGATCCCTGAGTTGATGACATCCATTCTACACGGGTTCCTTAACCCGGACCAGGAAGGTTGAGTCAAGACAAATATCGTGGCCTTTGCCGAATGCCGTATACTGAAAACTGTATGTTGTTTCGTGCAGTTAAATGTGTCACCAGCCAAACTTGGGAGCCATTATGATGGGCTAAGAGTAAAAGGGTTTATGCATATTTACTTAAGTACTTGATCAGATACAGGCGTACGTACGTAAATGGTGTCTCAAGGCCAGTCGACGTAAATATATAATCCATCTTAATGCTGATAACTTATAAGAATGTTACACTGAGGGTAAACAACCTTGGGGAACAGTGCATCTACTGGCTGACTCAAGTGGAAATAAAGACAAATAAGCATCTTGCGTGCTGCCGTTTTTTGCATGTAACTTGATACCCTAAGACATGCCGCGTTGGCTAGCTGCAGCCTCTCTTCAGTCTACAGATGTCTGCTATCTGCAGGAGACACTTCTAAAAAGGGAGTGGCAAAAAAAAAAAAAAAATTGGTACTTAAGAGTGAATTTGGCAGATTTCACTGTGAGACTGAGCACAAATAGATACTCAGGAAAAATCAAAATCTCTTGACCTGATTAACAGACATGCTTTGTAAAGAAGCTAACATGTCTTGGTGCGTGGGATGCTCCTACCAGTTTACAGGACTCATCAAAAGAATGTACTTATTCAGTGTTGTAGAGTTCTCTCGCAAGAACTGCCACCCATACAAGTGGCAGTTTATGGTTAAGGTCGTACATTCACATTATACCATAGATATTCAAAGTCTAAATATAGAGTGAGTCACTTTAGTGCTGCAGTGAGTCTACTCAAGTCAGGCCCTGACTAAGATATCGAGTCTACAGAATCATCGTAACATTGTAACTGATAAGCGATGACAACTGTCGTAGAGAAAGTGAATTAGTGCGATGAATTATGATACTCTTCGCACGTAATGTGTTAAGAGGAAAAATAAAACATGGATCCACGTGGACTTTATGAACAATAATAATTGTAGTCTCACTCTAGTTCTTTTGAGCATACGAGGACCACTTTGGATTAAAAGGCAGTGACGAACCGTAAAAATTGCAATGCGGGAAGCTGAGTGGTGAGGGTTCAGATGTTTCAAAGCTTTAGTTCTCTCGGATTTTGTTTGTAGAAAAATCCTGTTCTTAATATTTGTTTTACGTAAATTTTGGGATATCATTATCCCCACATCTTTGTATGAATCGATGTTTTGTTGTTACTCATCTGATATAATAAAACTGTTGTCTGGCTGTAACCCACAAGTTTGCATAGCATTCTCAATCTAGCTAAAGTACAATATATATATATATATATATATATATATATATATATATATATATATATATACACATATATAAGCCCCAGGACCCCTTCGTGAAAGGGTCCAAGATTGCATAATACATCATATTTGTGTGGATTGTTCTCGTATTCATTTTTTTTTTTTTGCTAGTCATATAGCGTATTCCTTGCCCTTTCATCCAGTGCTCTGTTGCTACTGAAATAGTTCTTCCCATCATTAATGACTTGTTTATATCACGTTGTCTACCCCAGCTGATCTGCTCCTGCTGTTGATACTGGCACATTTCTTTCCGCCATTATATATTAAAGACTTGCAGATCTATCTGTCTTCTCAAGCAGAGAGGCTGAACTGGTGTTCCTTACTCGAATATGGATCTAATAAGTTTTATAATTATCATTTTTCCTTTTTCAGAACATCTTGAGCATTACTTAAATGCAACTTTGAACGTGACCGGTATATGGTTTGTGTTTTCAACTCTCCTTAATGCAGGTACTCATGTAATAGGTTGGGTACTACGTCAGTTCCAAAGTCACATGTGTATTTATGTATAAATGTGTTAGCCCTTAGCGTTTGTGCTGATGAGCCTATGTTTTTCTGTGTGTATATCAATTTCAGGAACGTCCTTTCTCGACGGATTTCCAAACGTGGGTCTTGACCCTAGGGCCAAATTATAACTGAAACGGTAGCATCATGAGTTTTACATAAGAGAGATATAAAAAAAAACTAAGTTTATCTTTTCTTCAGTTTCATCTGTAGTCAGACTCTCCCCTTTCCACCAAAATGAGAGTAAAATTTCTTAATGGAATAATTTAAAAGAAATCTTCAAACACCTTTGAACTTAAAAGTAATGAGTGAAATTATACTGAAAATTTGAACAATTGCGTGTCATTTTATTCATAGTGAAGTATAATCCTTTTGTCAGTTAGTACGATATGATCATGATAGGCATATACCTGAAAAAATAGTTTATACACAATTGTTGAGAATACCCCTTGATAAATGATAGGCATATACCTGAAAAAATAGTTTATACACAATTGTTGAGAATACCCCTTGATAAATGATTCACACCATCTCCTGTCCTAGATGTCTACAGGAGTATAAAACTTTGAGCGCGATGAAAAGACTCTGGTATGACCCAATGACCATATTAAAGGTCAAGCCTGATACTAAGTGTCGTGCTGTCTTGCTGAAGGGGTTAAACGCCATCTGCTGCCGCCACAGTATTGTTGCGAGAGCGGTGCAATATTGCCACACGCCGCCAGTTATAACGCAATCACCCTTATGTATATAATTTTCTCGGTTATTCTGTAATATTTGCAGTCATTATAATTTACTTAAAAAGGGATAATGTTTTCTTTTTCTACCTAATTAGTACCAATGGATTTTCTTTAACTCAGCATTTTCAGATGTTTTCCATTAAATAAGTATGACGGGCGCGTAGAATGGATCGATTCTCGATCACTGTTTTTCTATTGGTGATGCAGTCTGTGTGGCTGAGTTCCTCCCATGTGATGGTATGACTTTCTAGCCATGGTGATGAATCATTTCCTGTAGAGTGAGACAGACGGTGGTGGTGTGACTCTTCTCGGGCTAGCGGCCCCTTGCCCCACGTGACCACAATCCACGCTGCCCAAGCCTTCTCCCCTCTTGGCTTACCCAGAATAAAACATAATGTCAGGTGGCGCTCTCATACAGAATAAACTGTATCCTTCGTCAACTTATTTATGCAAGCATGCACTCTGCTTGGCCTTTCTATCCAATCGAAACTAATCCATGCAGTTACAATATAAAGATGAGCTTAGGGCATATGATTTTTCTCATATTCTACTTGGAGTGACTTACCTTGTAAAAATTCCCAAGTGCAGTGGAGTCGTGTATGACGGAGGTAACGCGGGTGTACTCCACTAGCGTCGCCGATCACGGAGGCACTGACGGGGCCACCACCCTCACCCACCTAGGCTACCGCGCCACCATGCTCCTTCACTGGTTCCCACTGCGAACGTTATTTTCCGCTATTCAAAGACCAGTCAAGGATTTCAAGTTAAACCAAAGTTAGTTTACCTCAGCGAAGATACTTAATGGTACTCATGGTGGTTATGACACAATTGTTAATCATTTTCCAAGTGGTCAGTGATGGAAATGTGCAGGCAGCAAACAAAAATCTGGTACCCGTCACCCAACTCCCCTCCTTCGTCTCCTTCAGTGCCTCCCCTCCGCCTCACGTTACAGTGTTCTATTTATCCCTCTGTTCTCGGTTCGTGCTGTGTTGTTGGACCGAATGTGCCTCACGCATACACGATATACAAGCTCCACATGCGCACAGTCGTCAGATGATTAATTTTTTTCAAATATATGAAGACGCAGCTCGAGAGCATGCCATATTGACAAAATGTAGCAGATCCACTTGAATATTAAACAATAGAAACATCCTGACTGTCAGTGTACGAGGTGGGGCATCCTTGCTGGGAACTTTTCATGACAAGTTTCTGGGAATGTAACCTATATCACATCCACGAACCCAGAGCCCAGCTGGCGCGACAGAAGTCCAAGAAAGTACTTCTGTAAGGACACTAACTTGTACAGTCGACTGGACTGTAACGAATCATTTGATTCTGACCGACAAATGAGTGAAGGTCCTCTTTTGCAATATCTCAATCCTCTCTTTACTCAGTGAATCATGAAGGGCATGGCAGTCGGTTCCTCCCTTCCAACTCTTATTCCTTGTTTCCTACCACTCTCCATCTGCTTCTTTCCTATTTCCCTTCCTCTCAGCCCTTTTTTGACTCCCCTGTTCTGCCGCTCTTATTCGTGTGATTTTCCCCCCATTCGTTATCCTTTTGTCTCTTCCTATTTTTTTCCTTCTTTATGATCCTGCCTTCGCTCTTTCTTTTTGTTCTCCCACCTTCCTTCTGTCTCTTCTTGCTTCCTCCTCAGTTTCTGTGACTTCAACTCTTCTTGTGTTTTTGTGTTCCGTCCTCCTCCTTCTCCCTCCAAATTCCCACATACGCCGTATTCACATGTCAAGACAAATACTTCATGGCAAGCTTTACCATCCTAACCTTATGTCCACTCCAAAAAAAGTTGTGAATTCCCTAAGGACGTTGTAATCCTAGGCTTCACACCACCCGGGTGCCCTGTGACGTGTTCCTCTGTAGTGAGCAGGGCGGGTCAGCGAGAACCGAACACTTGCGGGTTATTTTGATACTGCATATTTTCCGATTATCTTTACGTTTCTGTAATGTGACCAAAGCTTTGGTTCATCAGGAATACGTGTGTTGCCTTCTTAAAAGATGTTCTTATTAGAGAACAAATAAAAATGTATTATGCAAGTGCCATTACGTATTTCTTGTTACCTCATAGATCGACTACGCCCGATCGAAATCTTTCATGATAACTTGAAACCATCTTTTTCGTAAATAACCAATGATTGTTTACTCCTCCATGACATCATTTCTGTTAACTTTACCAAAAATATTGAAGTTAAGGACGCCCTGAAGGGCAGAAAGCTTGCGTGAGGTGTTTGACGAACAGAAATTATACTGTAAGTGCACGAAATTAGAGGACTTCTAAGAACGAAAAGAATTGGTTAAGATCAAGAAAACAATGCCGTCTCGGATGTGTCCACATGCATCAACCGTTTTGTTATTAGGATAAGCATATTTTGCTGCTCGGATATATATATATATATATATATATATATATATATATATATAATTTTTAGTGATAGTAAAAGATATAAGAAATGATAGATAATATCTCTAGGCTGTTTTTATGGTTCATCCTCCCTTCACTCTCTCCCGCCGACACAAAAAATAAAAGAACTCCCTTGCAACAGACCGTGACAACATATCAAACTTCCCCATCAAACGTTTTGGCCCTTGGCCCAGTAGTTGCCTGAGCACTCCTAATACAGGCATCTTCAACCACTTCTGATTACACAGAATCCCAAACGTCTCGTAACCTGCCAGCATAGTACCCATCCTAGTCTTCCCTCAACTCTCTTTCCTCCTTCCTCCCCATATCATCGGTATACAAACTCTTCAAAAAATTTACCGACAACAGAATCAACCAAAATATCCCACTCTCAACCACACAAAACGACTTTAGATCCAACCATTACTCGCTACACTACACACAATACATACATCCTGAATGGCTTCATCCAGCGACAACCTGCCTCTCACTCATGCTAGTGGCATCAGACATCAACAAAGCGTTTGCTCGACACATCTTAGCTCAAAAATCCATGACGCCCCTCTCCACAAGTATGTAATCAAATGGTCAATCAGCTTCACAAGTGGCCGCCAAGCCAGTCATTCACAACGGCTTCACATCCAAAATCTTCGGCCCTCTTCAGTCTCTTCTTATACGAGTTCTGCTCACCTCTCGCATAGAATTGGGAAAGTTTTATCGTGCATATATATATATATATATATATATATATATATATATTTTTTTTTTTTTTATATACATATTCGCCATTTCCCACATTAGCGAGGTAGCGTTAAGAACAGAGGACTGAGCCTTAGGGAGAAAATCCTCACTTGGCTTCCTTCTCTGTTCCTACTCTTGAAAGAGTAAAAACAGGAGGGGAGGATTTCTAGGCCCCGGCTCCCTCCCCTTATAGTCGCCTTTTACGACACAGGGAATACGTGGGAAATATTCTTCCTCCCCTATCCCAAGGGATGATATATATATATATATATATATATATATATATATATATATATATATATATATATAT
>JAYMFT010248843.1:0-10937 GCA_038088735.1 Panulirus argus
GAGAGAGAGAGAGAGAGAGAGAGAGAGAGAGAGAGAGAGAGAGAGAGATGTGAGGAGAAAGAGATAAAAAAGATGAGCAGCGATAGGGGTGAAAATTGTAAACACGAAAGGGAGTGGAGGTGGATGTGAAGTAGTGGAAGGGAGAGGAGGTTGGTGGGAAGCAGTGGGAGGGAAGATGAAGGTAATGAGGCAAGACGAAGAGAGACATGAGGCAGGATCACAAGGCCTTCGTCATTGTCTCCAGCGGTGCACTAATGCCAGACTGGCAAGTTGACTGACACTACAAACACTGAAGTAGAAATAAAATGCACAGAAAAAAAGAGAAGAAACGGGAGAAAGAATATCAGAAAAAAGAGAGGTAGTTCAAAAAGCCTGAATATGAAAGGAGACAACGGAGCACGATATTAAAAAAATCAAAAGTGAATTAGAAAAGTCATAAGCCAAAAACGAAATAAAGTAAAAAAAAATCAAATGAGTTTAAGAGTCTAGTCTGGAATCATTGAGATGATCCTGTTGTGTACTGTCTCTGTTTTTCTTTTTTATTATCTGAAGCTAATCACTTGAGGCAGAGGAGGAGAAAGAAATCAGGGAGGTAGAAGCTAACGCTAGCATGGAGGCGCGTGTGGCCGTTTGATGCTATCCATAGGACAAGTACATCGCATCCCCGACTTCTGTCCACCGCTACTTCATCTTCACAACACGAGATCTACTCTAACGGGTAAATCCATCTGCCGGTCTTGGGAAATCCCAGCAGGAGCCTCGTCCCTATCACTACCAACTGATATGGAAGACAAATTTTCCTTAAAAAAATGATGTAAGAATCGATAACGACGCCATATGTGCGATGATCTGGATTGGTTCGACTCGAGGTTTTGAAGACCATGGTATCGCTAATGAAAAGAAAATAACATTATATTACCTTCCTATGAATAATTCAGCGAATGTATTTACATCTATACTGTTTCAACATTCATGAAAATAATTTTCAGGTCGAAACATTCTCTGAATGTTTTTGTTTCAGGGAAAAATGAGAAGTCATTAGCGGTCGCAATTAAACACCAGTCAAGAATTCTAACTTTGTCTTTTTTTATAACTCGTCGCTTTCTGGAAACTGAGTAGGGCTAATTAGCAACTTCAAAAATTGTCATTTAAGAAAAAAACTTTGGGATATGTGAGTGACTTTGCTCTTTCGTGCTATCTCCATAATTGGACCGTAGCTGCCTACCAGTACGGCGTCTGTCTGTTGAAATTCAGGCACCACCTACAGTAGCGCCAGTAAGCATCACCTAATTGGCTCTTCAAAGCTGTAAAAAAAAAAAATCATTGAAATGGGGCACAAACTAAGGAGTCTTTGTTAGCGTATGAGAAGACTGAATAAAGCACGATCGATTTACGATAGATTGTCATCAAACACTTTGATATGTACAGAGGGCTTCAAACACAGCTTAGTCATGAAAACTGATATATTGAAAACCGATAAATTGCATAAAAGGAAAAAATAGTCAAGAAAAGAAACCTGTCAAAAACATTCGGTGCTGACGGATGATCATAACGACACCAAGAGACTTGACTTGGAACACTGCTTCCCTGTAGAAGGTTACTTGATGCTTCATCACAGCGTTACAACGAAGCCCACGTATATAGTGTGCCTGCACGGATGTAGATAATCCCTACAGGGTCAATTTTTCCCAGAGGTAAAATTGACCCTGTAAGGACTGTCTACATTCGTCATTTAACTCCTGTGCACCATACTTCGAGCAACTACAGACCATGTTACCGTTTGTGTTAATGATTCTGAAGGTTGTAGACTGCATTACCATGATATTAGGGTCTATGCAGATAACTCCACAATAAATTTGATAATTATGTGTGCACCAGCAGGAATAGTTAATATGAATATGAAAGACCTGTCAGACTGTATCCAATTTGAACCAACTTTCGTCCCTTGGGATTATAAAGTTAGGCATAAATTAACAGGTATGTCCAGACATACCAACCCAAATGGACAGCAGATGTGCAAATCGTATGGGACCTGGAGACAGCTTATATCTATGTCAACATCTTTGAGCTATATGTCGGTTTTAACATCTTTCATTCAACACAATCCTCTATCGTCGATCATGACATATTAAGCAATAACCTTCGAATTATCAAAATCAACATTTCTGATTCCCTCCTCACCAAGGGCAAGTTTATACGAAAACGGCTCATTATCCCCGATGATCATCTTTCTTTTATTCTTTGCCGTTTCCCGTGTTACTGAGGTAGCTACAGGAACAGAAGAACGGCCTCACATGCTCAGATCCATTTTCTAGATGTCAAGAGTATTGCACCGAACCATAAACCCCATCCATAGCATTACCCTGTGGACTTCCATAGTTTCTCATGCCTTGGTTCAGCCCACTGACACCATGTCACTCCCTGTATACGATATCACTCCAGTTCGCTCAATCCCATAAAAGCCTCTCGCCTTCAAAGCATCTTTTCATTCATCCTTCCATCTCCTTCTCGGTCTTCTTCTGCCTCTTGCTCCCTTCACATCTGACGTATATCCTCATAGCCAATCTCTCTTCGCTCATCCTCTCCATATGAACAAACCATTCTGGTGCACCCTGGTCCTCTGTCTAAGTCACTGTTCTCATACCATCACACTTCTCTCTTCCCCTATCATTTCTAACAAAATTAACCCTTCTCACACCTCATACTGCCTTCAGGCATTTCATTTCCAATACGTCCACCCTCTTCAGTTCTTTTGCCTAAAATATGCATCCGTATAACACAGTCGGGACTCCTATACGATCAAACATAACCATGTATGTCCTTTCAGACAGTGACCTCTCCTTCCTCAACTCCTTAATACATCAAGAAAAATAGCTGCTTTCTCTGATTTATCTCAGCTCCCAAATCTACTCAAAAGTATCTGAAGTACTCTAATTATCCAGGCCTCTCCCACTTTAAAAACAAATACAAACCAACGTGTCTCACACCCCTGCAAAGTTACATTACCGTAGTATTATTCACATTAACTCTTAACTTCCTCCTTTTACACACTTTATCAAACCCGGACTCTAACTTTTGTAATTCTTTCTTGTATCCACCACCAAAGCTATGTTATCTGCAAACGGTGACTGACTCACTTCCCAGGCTCTTCCAACCCAGTATACTGTAGACCCGCCTTATCCACCCCAACGTAAGACATGGTCACATCACACATCCATGACGCAGACCCACTTTCACTTGCACCCATTCACCCTCTCCTTTCCTCTTCGCACACACGCCTTATTCTACCAACAGAAATTCCTTATGTATTTAGTAGCTTTCCTCCTGCACCACTTACTCATAGTACTGTTCACAAAGCATCTTTGTCAACCCTATCATACTTTATCTCTAGGTCCATTAATGGCGAATACAAACTCCTTTTCTCGAAATATTTCTTACATAACATCTTCAAATCAGATACCTGATCCACGCACGAAACCACATTCTTCTACTCCTATCTGCTGCTTTGTTCATGCCACTGCCCTCAAGCACAACTCTCCCATGCAACTTAGCATGTATAATCAACAGACTTATACCTCTATAGTTAGAGCATTTGTTTCATCTCCCATGCATGATATAAGTATTTTGCCTGTCTTCAGATACCTCACCTAGGCCAAATTTGCATTAAAATCCATAACTAACCAAGAAATTCAACTGCAGTTCTATCCATCCTAACCGTTTTGCCATACTTCTTCCTGTGCAAGGCTTGCACCAACTCATCTCTTCATCAAACCATTCCCCATGACTCGTACTTCTCGTCTGACAAAATACTCTCTTCATCACTGCACTGTCGATACAAATTCAACCCATTTCTCACTTGCCCTCTTCTTCAGCCCATGCACCTTTCTCTTGACCTCTGCTTCTTTCTATAAACATCTTTCATTCACTTATATTCCGTCCCTAGTGGTATCGTCCATACAGCCCTCTTTCCTCTTTCACGGGCAACGTAACTTCCTCATTCCCCTACTCATTACCCTTTGTCACATACTCATTTCCCAACCTTCCATATATCACACACTTCACCCTACACGTCTCATCCACTTCCCTTGTATCATTTACTCTCATCTTATGCATCTTTCTTGGTATCTCTGCACACAGTCCTATTTTTCTTGCTCATTCACTTACACCACTTTCCCAACTATGTTATTTCCTCTTTTCCTAAAGCCACTACAGTTTCATTCGCCTACACCATGAAGTGATCAGAAATCAAACTAGCTGTCCCTCCCAGCATATTCACATCCAACAGTCTCTCTTATGTTCACTGTCAGTTAGTACATAATCTAATAACGCCCGCTGACCAAGCGTGCATGCTTGTGAATGTACCTTTTTATTTCAAATCATGCTCCCAGTAACCAATCCTTTTCACGCAAACAATTCAACAAGCAGTTCACCATTTCTATTTACATCAAGTACCCCATGTACTGCAATTATAACTTCGACTGTCACATTAGACACTGGTGCAATCGTATCTCCCACCGATAAGACGATACTTTGCACAAAATTGCTAAAACACTACTCAGCTCCTCTAAAAGATTCGCCTCTCTTCTCTCCTTTCTCCATCAGTTCCAAAAGGTAATCAAAGTTCTAGTTTTATTTCCCACATATTCGTTCGGTTCTTTACCGAATTTTTTTCTGCGGATGAGCATAACAAACGACGTTGTAGAAACCATCCAACAATATTCAGGACCACGTAGACGGGTCAGGAAACCCAGTAACATATAGACGTCAAAAAAAAAAAATAAGAAAAAGAAACATCAAGCCTACTATAACGATTTACAACTCAAAACACACAAATCTCTCGCTTGGAAAATTGTATCAACTTAAGGGGAAACAGTACATCGAGAAAGTTGAAACCGTTCTAGTCTGCTCTTGCAACAGCCTGGCAGCGCATGACCGACCTTGGGCAATCTGATAACGAAAAATTCGCTTAACATGCATTTCAGAAGGAAGTTTAGCGAAGTTGGACGTAATAGCCCAGGTGCTGCCTGTGTAGTAGGTTCGGATGTGTGACATGATTAGTTTTGATATCCAAAATTTTGTTAGTATCTCTTCACGCTCTACAGATAGGTGAGTTCATATGTTCCACAAATAGGTTTGTTCATAGGAATTATTCCACTTCATCACGGAACAAACAAAATGGTAATGTATTACCCGAGTCACTGAATTTGAACTTTACTTAGTCCTACACAAAAGGAAAGCTACGTCTTCATGGGAAGATGGCATTGCCTCTGAAATCTTATGACTTCGTAATGAACCCTGCAGTCCGCTTTTTGCGCTATATAACACGAAGTATGTGACAGGGTCCTAGCTAACTCCTGAATTAATAGTCTTACCATCCACATATCCATATTGAATCATATGCTTTTCATGTGAAACCTTTGAAAAGATCGTTTTCGATCGTCTTGTACGTAGACTGTAAGATTTTCTATCTCCCAGTGTACACGGTTTATGCACACCACGACCACCAATCGAACTCTTCCCTGTGATTACAACTATACCATCATCCTCAGACTGCTTATAACATTGCAAATAGACATATAACCTTGTATGAAGTAGCTAAAATAGATATAGAAGGTTGGCTCCAGCTGTGGATCTCTCGTTACTTTTCTTATGGAAAGTTATGGTTTATGTTTTAGGGACACATGCAAAATCAAAGAAATTAAGCTCAATACGCCGAAAAGTGGTGGACTTAGCTCCTGTTAAATGTCATAACCAGTGTCCTACTTGTGCAACTGCCCAAGAACGGTGGGTAACCTTGACTGAGTTATGTAGACAATACCATGATCAACACCTCTGGTTACAGTGATACACTTACAATAGAGAAACATGTATCAGATACTTGTGTAAGACTAGGACTTGCCACTTATGCTAAGAAGGCAAAAATCCTCATCAGACGGCTTCCCAAAAGTGGTGGATTCCTCCTAAAATATATTCATTCTAATAATGGATCACGCTTTGAATTAGCAAGAGGGTATCAGTACTTTCACCTAAAGGTATCATTATATGAACCTGTTGTAACCAGACTTAGCTATTACTGCAGAGGTGAGCTTAGAGCACTTATTCGTAATCTACATTCTATATCTCAACGGAATTCGTAATGTACCTTGCATTCTGTCTATAACTGCCGGTTATGTGACCCTTTGCATTTATCTATATCAAAATTCATTTGTCACCAGAGAGCATAGTTCAGCAGCTTGTCTATATCAATTTGAAGGTACATGTGTTCAATTTCAGTTGTAGGTATCCGTCCAAAATGATTATCATTTGCTGTTCTTGATATCTTGCAACACAGCTCATTATCAGTATCATTAATATATGTAAAAAAGAGAACTGGTTCCAAGACTGATCCCTGTGGTACGCTAATTGCTACGTTTAACCTTGCTGAGGCACGCCTACTCTTTTGCGTTACCACTCACAGGATGGGTAGAGGTGTACAAAATACTTGCCGCTTTTGCGGCAAAGGCCGTATAAAGAAGAGCAGAGGAGAGCAACTACGTGTGGATTAAGAGGAGTGTATCACCCCTCTACAAACCCACCATCCTCTTCCAAATAGTCACCAGTCGGGTCACTTTCCAAACTCCTTGTGGTTTTCGCATATAGAGAAAGCATATCTGTCCTCTCTGGGCAGGGAAAGGGGTTCAATTCATTGAGAAAACGGTGTTATCTCATTTCAGTGGTGAGGTTTGATTAATTCCCCTTTTCATCTAAGCGACAATGTGGATGAAGGAATATTACTTTTCATAAACAGACTTTCATGATTCAGTGTTTTCGGAAAGGAAATCATATTCTATCACACAGCGTAGACAACATCTCTACCTATAATTCATTGCATAGCAGTGACGCAATTTCCGCTCTCTTTATGTTTTTACTCGGTAGAGATACTATCTCGTTTACTTATACTTTATACACAGCAGCAATAAAATCTCATTTTCTTGTACTTTATTACACAGCAAACACCATCTCCTCCACATATACTGTGAACACTTGCTTTATAGATTCCCGTGGTGTAGCGGTTAGCGTTCCGGACCGTGACGCATTCACGGGCCGCCAAGGTCGAGCGCATAGGTTCGAATCCTGGTTACTTCAGTGGGTCCACAGTCAACCCAGCCGTTCATCTATCCTTAGGGGTTGGTCGATATAATGGGTACCTGGCTTAATGGAATGGCCTTGATTAGGGCCTTAGCTGCCCGTGCAGTCTCAGCTAACATAAAGGAAAAACAAACTTCAATTTGATTTATAAGTCAGATGGATAACTTGCCTCCTATCTTTGACATCCACAGCTTCCACGTCGGAACAAGCAACTACAGCGTTTAGACAAGCTCACAAACCACTGCCAGCTAAAACCAGTGAGAAAGGCACAAACATTCCTCTTTCATATATCTTGTCGTATAATACTGTTTCCATGGATGACTGGGCAGCCCTTGTCAACATACTAAGACCAACGTCATGTCTATACCAGAACAGATTTTCCATCAATTTTTTTGTTGTGTAGCATAGGAGGACAACTTTATCGCTACGCACAATAATCAAGAAAACTTCAGAACTGAAAGAAAGCATCGAAGGAAGAAGAATAACAAATGTGACGAAAATTTGTTCCGCAAAGGGACGGTGACGAGATATTTAATAATCTTAAGGACACAGGATTCTTCAGAGCGTCATAATGGAGCAGACTTGGTGCAAGAATGGAAGGGTGGCTGCCATCCATGTTAAGACCAAAAAATTATAATCCCTCTAAAGGTGAAAGACAGTGCTGCAAGTCTTTCAAGGTCCACTCCTGCTGCAGACACGAGGTCAGACTTTCAGCATTTCTGGAGCACCCTGAGTGGGTGAGGCGAGGAAGGCGTTGCTCCTTGTGGGTCATGAAGAGTACTAATGAGCTGTAAACATGACACTACAACACACCCTCCACGGACGCACTGTTAACCAAGATGGCTTCTCTTTACTCAGATTCTTTCATTTAATTTTCTTAATCGAGAATCCCTCCTACCCTGTTTATCATGCTTTTCTTGCCCTCTGACTTCTGTCAAATAGAAACTAATGTGATGCAAAACTTTCTTAATGGAGGTTATGTCTTTCCACAAGAATGACACTGTATCATTGAACACACTTGCGCTTCCTCAGTCTCACAAGGTTTAGTCATCGGGTCATGCCTTAAGGAGGGAGGAACGCTGGAAATGGTTCCAATTAAACCATAAGGAACGGGAAACTTTTTAAGCATTCCTGTTGTTGATCAATTTCGTTGATGGTCTCTAAAGTGGTCGACCATGTCCTCCACACCGTCACCCCAGCCACACCGACAAGACCCGCTGAAGCCCCGCTGAATGTGCCACCACCGGTGCTAGCCTGAGAAGCCACCTTCCGTGACCCGAGTACCCTGGTAAATGAGGCAGCACCTACCACAACTTGTATACTCAGGTGACTAAGGAAAAACTTGCCATTAAGTCTGTATCCAAGTAACTAAGACAGAACCTGCTTCCACCCGTATACCAAGGTAATTGACGTAGCAACTGTCGCCATCCCTGGACCCATGTTTAATGCTTCATCGTCTCTACATTTTGGTCATTACCTGAATTACAGAAAAAACTGGTCTCATGTAAGAGCAAAGCCGGAGGAAGGGTCGGGTGGGGTGTTGTATGAGAAAATGTCAATGAAATAGTCAAGAAAGACAAGCAATTCTTCAGCCTCATTAGACTGCTAATGAACCTCTGCAGCTATGTTATCAGTCTGACGAACATTCCAGCCTCTAAGACAAGAAACAGATTTATGACTGGGAGTTCTTGGGAGAGTAGTAATGATGTCAATCGTGAGTCTAAGTTCTCTTTAAACGCTGAGAGAAAACCTCCGTCTCGAGTGCTTATAGATAATGCTATTTCAAAATGAACACACTCGGGATGGTCAGTCATGTATTGATATGTAGCAAATTACTCTAATCTAGACTACTCATGTGTTTGCTTACAGACTACTCAGGTGTTTGCTTAATTTCCTAAAATTCACTTTAGACCCAAAGCTGTAACATAAAATGAATGAAAATAAATGTTTTGATTTGTGCCTCCTCTCTTCCGTCATTTGTAGACCTTGTAGAGGCACTAATAAAATATTAATTTTAATTATTCTCATTCTATCCCTAAAGGAATGTATATTAGCTGTTTCCCCGTTTCTTAATTCTCTCTATATTTCAATTTGGGCCCGGCTTTTATGTGGACTTTCGTCCGTGACTGGAGCCTACAACATAAAAAAAAAAATGTACCAAACAAGTTTATTTCTCTCTATTTCTCCTCCGTAACCAAACCACAAGTAGCCCTACAGCTGAGCAGCACGAAAGAAGGCAGAAGCGCGCAAACCCCGAGGGAGGAGTTTCATCGGAAATTCATTTTATCAAGAAAATCTTGGAGTTGGCAATCGCATCAGACGCCCGGCAGCGCCTGTGATTGGTCGCCGGCCGCACGCCATCCCGTGAACTAGCGGCTCCACCCGTGAATAACGCAGAGGTGCTCCATTATACTTCCTCCACTTTTGCCCTCTGTACTCTTTCCTCACAATGCTGTTGTTTGTTAGCTAATTCACGCTCACAGAATGTGTTATGAGTCGGTTCATTGTGGCTGTGAGCTAATTTGTTTGGGCTCGCAGGAGAATTTGCTGTGGTTTATAATGTCCAGTGTTTTGCGCAACCTGGCCTCTGCGTTCCGTGAGTCTCTCATTATCATCTTTATTTCTTCTCTTATTTTTCAGTCTACAAATGTGGCATTAACCATTGAGATTATAATATTCATGTAGCATTAAATTAGTAGTATCAATAATTCGATTCAGAATTTTTCACGAAAACACAAAACAGATAATCTCGAATAATCGCACTTATGTGCTCTGGTTTGTGAGATCAGCAGTACTGATGTTATTATAATTCAAAGCAGGAAATAATATAAGTCTTGACCGTACACAGGTTATATTCTAATTCTATATTCTTTTCTTAAATCAGCCGACAGTCCAACAAGCCTGCTTGTTTGTCACAAGACCCGGCCGGTGGCGCGTTATGTAAAAGGAAGGTTCCCCCCCCCCAGCCCACTGGAGACTCCAGCCAAAATTCTGAGACGCAGATGATCTTATCTCGAAATTTATGGTCAGTGTGGTCATAAAAGGAGCATCAGTGAACTCTCACAACTCACATTTTATGTGAAAAATTTGCAACACTGGCGTTAGAATGAGAGTGACCTGTCATGGCCAACTAACATTGGACAGGCTAATAGATAGATAATTGTACCTTCAGCACAACACTACAACCCCTCAGGACGAAAGGTACTTCCCTCGAGTACAACGCCACTTGTCTTGAGCACGACGGTACAACTCTTGGATGTAATGACTTGGCCTTTCACCGGGCCATTCATGATCATAGGTCGTCCCGTCACACTCAAAGGCCTCGCTATTGCGCTTGTAGGGTCAAGTCTCTATATACTGCTGACCCGCGATCCCAGGAAGGAAGTCTATTCATCCTCATAGATCTTATCATGGAAGATTTGGTATGAATCATGAATGTGAGGCAGAGTATATCACGAGTGAGTACGGCAGGAGGCAAGACGTGTGGTCCTGGGGCAAAATGGTCACAGGAGGTCTAGGAGGTGATACTGGGGAAGGAAGTCTGGTGGGACTGGATTATGGGACTGGTGATACGCTGAAGGAATCAGGTATTGTGAGTGTTCTTATGGGATTATGCAGCCTCTCCCTTCCACTGCTTCCCTCTCCCTCCATTATTTACTTTTTTGGGGGGAGAAGAGGGGAAGGGGAGAGGGGGGGGAGGGTTAGGCAGGAAAAGTTCAGTGGAGAAACAGAGCATAGTTATGGAGTGTACAGACGTATGAGGTAGTTGGTTTGCTGGATATATGCTCTAAGTGTATATCTCTAGCAGG
>JAYMFT010248854.1:0-10937 GCA_038088735.1 Panulirus argus
TATGTGGTGTGAGATGGTTTGATCGAGTAAGTAATGTAAGGGTAAGAGAGATGTGTGTTAATAAAAAGAGTGTGGTTCAGAGAGCAGAAGAGGTTGTGTTGAAATGGTTTGGACTTATGGAAGGAATGAGTGAGGAAAGGTTGACAAAGAGAATATATGTTTCAGAGGTGGACGGAACAAGGAGAAGCGGGAGACCAAATTGGAGGTGGAAGGGTGGAGTGAAAGGGATTTTGAGCAGTCGGGCCTGAACATGCATGAGGGTGAAAGGCGTGCACGGAATAGAGTGAAATGGAATAATGTGTACTGGAGTCGACTTGCTGTCAGTGGACTGAACCAAGGCATGTGAAGCGTCTGGGGTAAACCACGGAAAGGTCTGTGGGGCCTGGATGCGGATAGGGAGCTGTGGTTTCAGTGCATTACACATGACAGCTAGAGATTGAGTGTAAGCAAATGTGGCTGTTTTGTCTGTCTCCTGGTGCTACCTCGCAGGCGCGGGGGATGGCGATGCTATTTCCTGTGGGGCGGGGCAGCATCGGGAGTGGATAGGGGCAAGCAAGTGTAAATATGTACATGTGCATATGTGTATATGTATGTATGTATGTATATGTTGGTATGTATATATATGTATTGTGCATATATGTGCATGTATGTATATATGTGTGTATGTGGGTGGATGGATCTTTCTTCGTCTGTTTCCTGGCGCTACCTTGCTGACGCGGGAAACAGCGATCAAGTATAAGTAAATGAATAAATATATATATAGATGATGTACTCATAGAGGTACTTATCATATGTGTTTATGGAGGTGACTTAATCCAGCGAGGCCAGCAGCTGCCCCAGGGCGTAGCCAGGCACACGGACGCACGACTCGTCGTCTGCTCACTCTATCCCGAAGTACTGTGACGTCATCTTCTTAAATTCGTCCATGTCTTCAGAAAATATATCTATGATTGACAGTATAACAAATATTGAGGCTGAACCTGTTGATACAGATCTCCAGCAACGTAAGAGTTAGAATAATGATTGAATAATGCAAACATAGTGACTAGCCTCTCTTGCAAGACATCAAAATGTGAAAAACTCAGAAATGTATGTGATGGAAACCTGTAATCAAATGGCTAGCAATTCGCTTGGTCTTTGGTTGATGGTCTCCACATAAGGAGACAACCTCGGTTCCATCTTCTGTAAGTTCTGGTAAACGAGAGGGGAAGAAGTGAGATGTTTTCGAGGGACTGAATAAAGACACGCAGAAACACACGTTTGGACATACGGACACACACAGGGACACACACATCTTACAGTTCAAGAGCTGAAGCCCAGTAAGTGGAGAACTCCCGCCCGTACAGTATGGATAGGTACTTACATGCACGAGCTCAGAGGGAAGTACATGATTGCAGAACGCGTAGGAGGAGGAACACTCTAGGAAGGACTAGATCCTTAAGAACTGGAAGTACCAACGTTTAGTATACTTTAAAAAGAGAAATTTCTTTATATACGGAAAACGTTGATAATGTCAACATTATTAACGGAATTATATTTATTTTCATCATTCTTCCCGATCCTAGCTATGATGAACACCTGACATATACATCCATTATTAGAAATATGCGAACATAAATAACATGTGAACACAAATAATTTGTGAACACAAAACAGTCACGTCAAAATTTACTGTGAATAGTTCATTCAACAAACGAGACAAAAATTCCCAATAACTTTTCCAGTCAAAGTCTTCAGCCAGCTGAACTGACCCACGGGAGTGGCAGCGTCCTACGCCCAGGCGTTAGAATTTGTGGAAGTCCATTAAAGGCTGCAAGACGCTGTCTTGGATAAACTTTTTTATTCTTTAATTAGATGAACACTCTGTTACGAACCTGTGATTGTGTTTTGAACGCCAGACAAAGAATGACAAATAGGACGATACAAAGAGAGGGACCGTCAGCTTAAAGAACCAGGGATGCCTCAAGCTGGTCTGAGGTTACGAGATTACTGGAAGCTCTGGACATCATCACCTTACCCGCCTTCCACCAGGCAAGAACCAACCACCAACCGCAGCTGCACTACCAAGCAGCGGAGACAACCATCACCCGAGCGGGTCCCTGGAGGCAAAACATGTCAGCTGATGCTATAACTCACTATACCAGAATATTGACGACGTAAAACCATCCCACTTGTAGTCACCCAAGCAAATACCAGCTCAGAATTGTCCACAGTATAGTATACAAAAAGCGGTTCACCCCCATCGCCTTAGACACGAGTTTCGTGAAGTCTAACATCAGTTGAGGCGAAGGCTGGGTCCTTACCAACCACAGATATACCTGTCTCTTGCTCAGAATGCCAGGACCTGTTGGATAACTGGGGAAAACCTTCATGACAAGCTGTTCTTCTTGGAACTCTTATGTTAAATCTAACAGCCACCATAATGATGTTAAATGCTTAACGAATCTGAGAAATGAAGAACTTGACAACTTAATGTACTTTTTTTTTTTGTGGTGAGGTTGCAAAGGTCATCTGAAGCATTTCCTCCAAAGATTCCTTTGTTTGGAAGTGTTGGATGATGTTTTATCGTCTTCCACTTACGTCTTCGGACAGCATATGTTATGGAACACGACGCACTGAGACCTCTCATGCCTGCGCGAGGGGCGACACGGAGTATAGACTACCAAGCGTTATGGTGGATCACAAGATAAGCAAAGTGATCGGCTGACAGCAAGGTTTACAACGCCACGTCAAACGGGATAACTAGATCGTGGAACAGGTTTGGGCCTTTTGGTAACAGGATACTGTCATATGACACTGAGGTCCACATATCATTAACAATGTCAACAGGAAGTCCCAAGTGTATTGTGAAGTAATCCTGGACAGTTGATAAGTGTTTCGGCAATAATCTCAGATGATGGTACGCTGTTGACCCAAGGGAATATGGTATCTTCAGATATAGAGAGGCCGTACGGCAGAGTAAAATGTGAAAGGATAGATGTAAGAATACAAGACTTCGGAAACGACAGATATTTACGTACGGGTTAATTAGAATATGATGGTTGTTTGAGTGAGTTGGAAGATTCTGAGGTGTTGTCTGGCTTGAAGGGAAAGCTGTAAAGTCATGTTTGTGGGTGCCGATGCTTTTGTTGAACAAACCGGACTTATTATCTACAGACGTATAAAACTTAGTTTATAATTCGAGGCGGGTACATTCAGCGTGAGTTTGGAAGTTGACCAAACCTACTGTGATAACGGATAGGAAGAGACATGATGGACGATGGAGAAGGACGGTTAAGGAGAGGTAATAGGAGGAGAGTTGGTAAGACGGAAAGCTTTTAGTTCCTCTCCGGCTAAGAGAGAAGTGGAGGAAAAGCTGTACCAGAAATCTGTTTACATCTCCAAACTTGGGGCACACGAGGCCTCTGTAGACATGGAAAAGCTGCCCTGAATAGAAATCACTGCTGGCCTTGCACAATATATCCTCAGCCTGCTGGAAGCAGATTATGTCATGTTCAGTATCTGAGGCTCCCAAGATGGAGGGAATGATGTGATGAGACCTAGTACGTTTCAGTCATTGTAGGGTTGAGTGGAAGTACTTTGATGTTTGATAGAAGTAAACAAGAGCATGTATGTTTCAATATCCAACTGATATCTTGTCATCATTATTCAAACGATGTAGTTCTCTGAGAACATACATTGTTGCAGTGATCAGAACTCATCTGATCAAACTGTCAAGAACATTGGATGATTTTATCACAGCTTTACAGAATGATGAATACGTATATATGTTAATCCTATTGTTGATTAGTTTTTTATGTTTGTAGAGTACTTCACGAGTATCATCCAATGTATATATATATATATCATTGCTGTTGTACAGTAGTTGTAACATATGACATGTCTCAAGAAAGCCAAAGTCAGAAGCCGATATCAATATTTTCCTTCAATTCAAGAAAAACTCAATCAGCGTGTCAGGAACTGGCATATGCATAGCCTTGAGTCCAGAAATGTTATGGCGAACTCTTCCCTTGAGGCTGGACCTTTTAAGAATTTTTTACCATATTTTGGAAGTATGGCTATAAATGGTCTAGACTTGAAACTTTTGAATCATGACTTTGACTAGGCTAACAAAAAGATTCTGAAACTTTAACCAAAGCGACAGAAACCTGAAACGCTCGGACTGAAATGTGGGTACGTTATTGACGACGAGAGAAAGGAGTCTGAAAGCTGAAGTTCTGAGGCAGGAAGTATGAATATCAAATTTCCAAAGGACTTCGGAATAGGAGCTGAAAAATGTTACGAAGACAATGTAAATGAATCAGAAATGAGAAAAAGAAGTTATGAAAGCAGATGAACTAGAAATTAATAAAAGATAGAAATGAGAAATCTGGAAGGGATGAATGTAAATTAAAGAAATAATAAGCAGCCACTTCATAACTGGATGAAGCTCCTTTAGGAAAACTGTCATTAATGGGATGAGATAAGGTTTAAATCTTTATACTTTAATAACTTGGACAGAAATTATTGGAGAGAACATAAAGGTACGCAGCGCCTGTGGAGTAAATAACAGACGTAAAGCAGTGTGAACAAAACAGGTCTTTAGCAAAATATTTGAATGTCGTGGTGTTGGTAGAACACAGCTTAATGTCCCTACCCTCATAGGTTGCTGAATGCTCCTACCCTCAAATGCTGTTCAGTGTCCCTACCCTTAAATGCTGCTGAATGCCCCAACCATCAACTGCTGTTGAATGATCCTGCCAACAGGTGCTGTCGAATACCCTGCCCTCACAACCCTACCCTGGCACATTGTACCCAATCACGTGGAGGATATATTCTAAGTATGCCTGTAATCTGTACATCCTTTACCACCGTCCTCACTAGAGCATCATTATCTAATATCACCCTCTGTATCACTGTACTTTATTCTATATACTACTGGCTCGGTACAGTCCATCCCTTGCTATAAGATGATTGGCATGTAAACATTTCCCAGTTACTTTCTGTTAGGTTAGGTGTGACGTTTCACAGACATTCTCTCGTACAAAAAATGTCCTAAATGATTATAAGACTATGCTATACTTATTAGAACGACTTACCAACTCCTATTACTCCTGTTTTATAAAACTTTTCTTATGAAGGCCACATTGCAGGACCGTACTAAAGAAGCCTAGGAATACGCGTGTAACTAACTGTAGATCATATTTAATATCAAAATGTTTACCTCTCTCCTTCCTAAGTCAAGTGATGGATATAGAAATCCAAAAGCCATTACAGGAGTACTGGCTTAAAGGACCAGGCCATTGTGCTATACGTCTGCCCCAACTTGCTGCAAGATGGCCAATGGAGCATTGCTGGGTATTGGTGTGTTGTGAAGTCGGTGCTTATTCAGTGTTTTTACGGATAAACAACGAATGGGTTGATGAATGTTGTAGGTGATGCATGTGTGATTGTGGTTGAGCCACATCACACATTGTCTACAAGTGAGGATATGCTTTCATTTAAAGGCTGAGTCAGGGAAAATAAGCAGAGCAAAAATGAAAATTGTTCTCATTACATATGGTCGAATTAGTTGCTGGAAATAGACCGAGAGAAGGGGCTAAAGGAACTAAAGGTTTTGTGGAATCTTTACGATCATAGTGTAAGTATCAAAACAGACAGCACAGGGAAAACTACTGAGGATAGAGTTCGATGTGTATGGAGAACTTCGGGGTCAGAGAAGACATGTGTGTGTGGAGTGTGCACAGAACCAGCGTCATGGACTATGTGGTACAGATCCTGTAAGCGAATCTGAAACCTCAGGAAACAGTTGGCGTAAAGTAAAAGGAATATGAATGTAACGTAACAAAGTAAGGATTATGAGAGGATACACAAAGAAATACAAACAGCAATAGATCACTCATATAATCCCAGGTGTTAACAATCCTCATTAAGTAAAAGAATTTTGCTCCATTCGAAACAGTACGTTTGCCAACGAGTTTGTATCTTTACTACGACCGGAATTAGACAAACTTATCTTTAAACAGCAAAGCCCAAGAGCAAATATAGAAACGGCACTTATTTATTCACTTCCATTCTCTGCCTAAGTCAGTGATGTATATCAGAAGCAGAAGGGCTCCTAAGATGGATGTTTCTTGGTAATCTCTGATGTTGGACTTTCCTGGATGTTTTGCGGAAATCTAAACAAATGACGTCGAGCGCATTTTGAGTAGATCATGAAATATATCATGACAGATTTGACAAAAAACGTACGATTCAATCGTAAACCATGCTGAGAATCGCTTGTTCTTGGTGATCAACGCAATGACTTTCAATCTTGCCTCCAAGATTCGTGATGAATCTGTGAGAAAAATATATGGCGGAAGAAATAATTAAAACGACACTTGTATGAAGCTCCATTGTGACACAAAGGAATACAAGTTAATACAAAGGACTGAGATAGAGCACTGAATCCCTTTGAGGCTGTTCGAGACAGTAAAAGGGATCAGAAACATACAAGTTTAGTGTGGAAGAGACAAATGTATTTGGATCCATTAAGGAGAAATAAGTGTAAACTTCCCTTCTGGTATAGCCTTGCGGAACACGTGCCAGAAGAGGTACATGACGCCGGATGGTACAGTTGCAGGAAGCAGGTGAACGTCTGTGACCGAAATGGCCAAGACCGAAGACGTTCCACAAGACAGACTGTGAATGACTGTTGACTGAGTTTTCGACGAGGCGTTCAGGGAGACCTCTGTACCTCCTGACGACTTGATTTTGCTGTACAAGATGAATATTATTAGTCCACGTTCACCTCGTCACTCCCTGGGATCGCGAACCGGCCAGAGTTTCAATCCTGGACAGGGGCAGTCGGTCCACACCCAACCCAGCTGTTCATCCTCCCCTTTGGGCTGGTAGATAATTAAGTACCTGGCTGACGCTTGGGTGTATTTGTGCTTAGCGAATACGAGTTGGTCTTCACTAAGGATTACGCTGGCCTAGGCTGTCTCTACTGTCATAGAATGGCCATATGGCCCACGTCGCAACCCTAAGCTGGCCACTTGGCCCACAATAATGACACGTAAGATGAGCAGTGAGTTTGCAGCAAGCGCCAGATCCGTACCGTATCAACGGAGGGGAAGATGGTAGATATACAAAGAGATAAGGGAGTGTGATCTAGTGGTGTTGATGCCTGGTATAGATCAAGGGGTCTGAAAGTTTATAATGAGAGTAGTGATGATGGCGTCTCCAAGATGGATTAAGTAACAAAAACGCAGAAATCTCTTTGAATCCGCTGCAGACGTTCTATTGTCCAAACATTAACTGCATCATACATGAAGCGGTACCGTTATAGTACAGGGGGCGAGGACGACCAGCTTTCGACTCGCCAGCTTTGCATGGTCGACTCGAGGTGGGGTAAAAAGACAGTGTTCACGGTGGAGTTAAAAACAGACTATTGTGTGAGTGAGTTTGGGGACAAGTGGTTGTGGCTGGAGGCAAGCCCTTGAAAACCACCACAGCCAGCGCCAGACACACACACACACACACTCACACTCTTCATGGTCAAGGATCTTGGGTCCATCCGGGATCTGTGTGGACGATAAGTGATATTTTCAAGGATCTTGGGTACGCTGGAAATACTTGTGCACTTTTCTTGGGGTACTTGGGAACACTAGCAGACACGAAGTGTTTAAGGTTTCTGTTCAACAAAAGTGTGATTAACCCACAGACATGCGTATAAAATGATCATTTGATTACGAGGAAAGATCTTGGACAATATAGATCAGCTTTTTCTGATGCAGGTGTCCAGTGTTTACATTGTAACCTGATGATGTGAGGACTGGAGAGGAGACGAGAGACAACATGGCGACTGATGACTTGGCGATTGTAAATAAGGGGACGTAGCATTCCCGCGTCAGTGACAATAGGGAAAAGTCTGTCGAGTTGTGTGTTGAAAGAGGAATTGGGTCTAGGAATTTGGGATTTTAATCTAAGGTGCTTCCACAAATGAATGAGTTGAGGTTGAGGTCATAGCAGATTACTGGATTATGCTCTAACTGGCAGGCGTACGAAGGAATGCAAACAGAAACAAGCCACTTACTAGTCTGCATGCGACAGAAGAAGAGAACAGAAACTCAGAAGATTTACATCAACAGAGAAACAAATAAAGTCAGTCGTGGATGTGAAGCGGAGTATTTGTGATATTTTTTTTTTTTCAAACGTATTTTCTATGTTATTTCTGTCTGTTTTTATTGGCAAATCAATCAGAATGTCAACAATTATGTTAAAGAAAAGGCAATTTGCTTCATTCGAAGTAAAGTATTTTGACCAAGAGTTCTTATCCATTACGAGTGAAAACAAACAAATCTAGCCTTAAACAGCTGCTCGAATCAAGACTGTCAAAGCCTTTGATCGATCTGAAGACGTTTATCAAATCACTTCTTTACACAATCATTTCTACGCTAAATAATGCAAAATTAATCTTGGTAGCTTGACGCTGTTCTGCATATCCTGACAAGAGCAATGCAAAGACCATTAAAACATACAATATAAAGACTCGTATTTCTTCACTACCGTCATGTTGACTTTTAGCACAGCAGTGAAGACTAAATAACAGTATCTTCTCGGTGATCACTTGTACCAAACTCTTCTTCATGAGCGACATTATCGATGAGATTTTTGTTTGTAGCAACAACAAAGTGAGGAATAGTTATCTCAGCGAATTACTTTCGGGGTTATCAAGCAAGTTTTTGCTGTTGGATGTGAACGTGTTGAGAAGGACGCCAGGAGGAACATCTAGGCACTTGGTGGAAGTAAGAATGGAACTAGGCGGTGGATTTAGGAAAAAAGAAAATGACTTATGTACGAGAGAAATGATGGAAGTGAGCAAGTATGAAAACGGGGGGCCTGTATACAGTGATACCAAGAGATGTATAGTGAAGAATAGCATAATGTAAGAGGAGAGGAGACTAAAGCAGTGAAAGATATCTCTAAAAACTCTTTAAGTGCTGTGGTGAAGTATGTGGTATGCAGAAGATGGGATATGAATGAATGGAAAAGAGAAGTCAGTGGTGGAATGAAGAGGTTAAGTCATTAGTGAAACTGAGTATGGAGGTATACTGACTGTGTCTGCAGGGAAAGACTGGAGTGACCCAGAGGAATGCAAGAGAAAGCCAGGTATGAGAGCTGGAAAAGAGAGCAAATAAGAGATGAGGAGGGAGAGTCTACTGATGAGCTTGAGAGAGGATGCGAAAACGCTTTGCAGGTAGGTGAACATAAGAGAACAGCAGGACATATGGAGGTAACAGTGAAAGGAACAGATGAGGAAGTAGACAGACATGTGACAAGGAAATGGAAAGAGTATTCTGAAGGACTGCTGAGTGTGTCAGGCGACAGAGAGGAAGATGTGATATGCTTAAAAAAGAATGAGGCGGCGGGAAAGAGTCATCACGAATGGGATGGTGAAGAGAGACGGATTGAAAACTTTAAGCAGACAAGATGAACTGATGTATAGCTTTCGGGGGTGACGGGGGCTGTAGTTAAGCTTTTCATTGAAGGGGTTACATTGATGACGATGATTTCTTATTCAGATTTACTATGTATGTATGGTTGAGGATGAGAAGTATGAAGATTCACAGAACCCATATATACATTCCCACATTCCCTGGCATAATCATAAAGGAGGAAAGATGACTGTTTTTCTAATGGTAAATGTGTGATTCTATTACGTATGTCGGGTAAGGTGTGTGGGAGTGTGTTGATTGAGAGGGTCATGTCGTGTACAGAGTACTTGACTGAGGAAGAACAATATGATATAAGAAGAGGTAGGGGAATTGTGGATCAGGTGTTTGCTTTGTAGAATATGTGCGAGAAAATTTGAAGAGAATGACTTTCACATGGCATTTATGAAATCGAGAAAAGCGTATGGCAGTGGTCAAAGAGATGCCCAGTGAAAGGTAATATAGAGGATTAGGGTAAGTCAAAAAGTACACAAAGCAAATCAGATAATTTCATCAGATGAATAAGGCATGTGTGCGAGTAAGAAAGGAAGAGGAAGAGTGGTTCCCAGCGAAGGTGGATCCGCGTCAAGGTTGTTTAATATGTTTATTGATAGGATGGCGAGAGAGGGGATATGGAGAAAGGAACAAGTCTGCTGAATTTGTATCAAAAGTTGGAAAGCATAAGTTTTCTCTTTATGGACAGTTTTTGGCGTTGCTGCATACACCCGGCTGGTCAGTCTGTTCTCAATAGAGCTGAACCCCAGTAGTGCTCTAGGGGTTAGAGGGTTGTGGGAGGTAAATAATTTGTTCATTGCGGATGACATGACTCCACGGTGCTAAACTCCAGAGGAAAGCTGTATAGGTTAGTGAGAGAGCATGAGAGGGGGTGTATATGAAGCAATTTAAATGTTGATATAAACAAAGATAAGGCAACGAGGTGCAGCAGGGGAATGGGAAAGGATGGTGTGAGTGAGAGATTGTCTTTGGAGAACCTGGAGGAAGCGGAGTGCCTCATTTTCCTGGGAGTGGACGTACAAGGAGGGATTCAAGAGGGTGTGCTCTTATGGCTCCGGTGTATGGAGAGGATGAGGAAAGGGAGATTGACCCACAGGATCAATATGGTAGAAACAAAAGGAGCAAAAGAGAGGGAGAGACGGTGGAATAGATAGGAGGCTGGAATGGAAGAAGTATTATCTGTACTGCAGCCTAAATATTGAGGAGAGTGAGAGGAGTGCGATGGATAGAAAGAATTGGAGTGATGAGGTGTATGGGGGGCGACGTGATATTGATGGCCTGCACCAAGGCATCTGAAACGGTTAAGGTAAACCATAAGGTTTTCTGCTGTTTTTCCTGTGGTTGGTAGTCTGTTTGCGGTACAATATACATTAACCATAACAGTTAGGGGAATAAATATGTGTAAATGAGAACGTTTGTCTGTTCTTCCCTATGTCACCTCACGAAGGCGGAAAGAGAATTTTG
>JAYMFT010248865.1:0-10937 GCA_038088735.1 Panulirus argus
AGCAGGTGCTGTGAGTCAGGAGGGGGCAGCTGGGGCTGTGGGTCAGGAGGGGGCAGCAGGTGCTGTGGTTGAGGAGGGGGGCAGCTGGGCTGTGGGTCAGGAGAGGGGCAGCTGGGGCCGGGGTCAGGAGGGGGCAGCTGGTGCTGTGGGTTAGGATGGGGCAGCAGGTGCTGTGGGTCAGGAGGGGGAGGGGGCAGCAGGTGCTGTGGTTCAGGAGGGGGGCAGCTGGTGCTGTGAGTCAGTAGGGGGGCAGCTGGGGCTGTGGGTCAGGAGGGGGGAGGGGCATCTGGTGCCTTGGATGCGACTTTGGGGAGGGTGGTAGACTGTTTGACCTGATCGTGAGTGATAAATGAGGTCAAAGGTCGGGTCATGAGGGAGTGGTTGGGCTGACCTGCGCACCTCGTGAGGTCTCAGGACCCGGAGTAAGGTTATATGAATTGTTGACTCGCTCGTTAGGGCAGATGGCGGTAGTTCCCTGGTCTTAGGTGGGTCAGATGACCTGTAGAGGTTGTCCGGGGTCAGGTAGGGTGAGATGCAGGACGCCAGACACTCTCGGCCACACTGACCACAGCTGGACGCCAGTACTAACCAACCACAGCGGTGACAAAGAACACGAGGGAGACTGTGTGTGTGTTGCCGGGATGTGTGGGGGTGGGCACTGCAGGTGGAGTGGGCACTGCAGGTGGAGTGGGCACTGCTGGTGGTGGTGCCGTCTAGGGCCAACTGAAGAGGGAGCTATGGAAGTGAACTAAAGAGGGACAGACGGACGGACGGACGGAGTTGTCTGAGGTCAGATCTTAAGGGTCGTTCCCGAGTGACCTGACCTGACCTGACCTGGCTGTCTACCCAGTGCAGACTGTCTCTTCTGATACGGCATCCGCCCTTTTGGCCTCCCACCTGCTCATCCATTTGCCCAGTGTTCCTCCCCTCCTTAAATATAGCAATTTGAAATGTGGAAAACAAATGACGGCTAAAGGGTGTGGGCGATGCTCGAAAAGAGAACCATGATGTTTACAAACGTATGTGAGGGCAGGACTGCCGTTTCTCTGACAAGGTCTGTTGACCTCACTCTGTGACCCCCACCCTACGGCTCCTCGTGGTCAAGGGTCATGCCTTTCGGGGTCAAAGGTCGTACCGTCGTGGTACATGGTACATCCCCATCCCCCGGGGACCTCGCTGGTTGACTGCTGCTATGGTAAACATGTGACGTTTAAACCGTAAATATTTGTAGTATGTGAAATGTAAATATTTCAGTAAGGGTCTGTAAATAGTGTAGATGATACATGCGTGAAAAATATTTACGCGAATTTTGAGGACATATTTAAATGTTAAAGTAAATTATTTGTTTAATTACGGTTTTCAAAAGAATATAATTTTCGCTGATTTTTAGGCTTTACACTTTTCCATGGCGTTTTGGGAAATACTGTTTATATTCGTTTCCTGTGGAGCCGTGATTCTTGTCAATTATGTTATAACATAACTTTTGTTAGTGAGGTTTTTATAGAGGTTTTTCGATTAGATTGTTTTCAAATATATGCTGATTAATGAAAATGTGGGCTGGTTCACTCGTATTGTTGGCATATTGATTGGGAAATTGTTCGCATTGTTATGAAAAAATGTTTTAAACCGATGAGCTTTCAGTTTTTCCAAATATGTATTATGAAAATTTATTTAGGTTGTATAATGTATGCAGGTTGTATAATGCATGTTGGCTGTATAGTCTGTGAGATTTATATTGCTGCTTTTCATGTGGTGGACTGAAATGTATTGTGAATTAGAATTTCAGTAAATGATGACATTATGAGAACAAGTGCAGCTGTAACTGACTCATGACCTGCTCTCTCTCTCTCTCTCTCTCTCTCTCTCTCTCTCTCTCTCTCTCTCTCTCTCATTCCTGACAAAGCCTGGTCGTAGGTAGTTATAGGTCAGTAGGTAGTCTGTTGGTTGCCTCTCTCTGGGACACAGTACAAGGGGAACTGAGGAATGTAGATATACATGATGGTGAGGAGGTCATGAGACATGAGACCCATGCGTGACGGGATCCCCGCCATGCGGGCACGGGGGAATAAGTAGACGTGGGGGGAATACAGGAGGGATGGGACATGTGGAATAGAAGAGGGGGAACATAAAGTGGTGTAATAGGAATAAAACACGAGGTGTGGAAGAGAGAGAAGTCAGGTTGTGGACATGTTCCGTTTTGTGTTCCTATGTTGTGGGTATTTGGTAAGGGGTCTCGACCCTGGGCCTGGTGTCTGGCGGAGGAAGAGGACTTAGTCTCGCAAGATGGCAGGAGGGGACAGGAAAGGGGCGGCAGGAAGTGACTGGGGAGAGAACCAGGAAGCTCCCTGTGCGCCCTATACTGGCCTCCACCTGCCTCCTAGCCATGTAGCCCTTGCTCATGCCACCACAGGCCCAACTGTCACTGTCATATGACCATGTAATGCGCCCCCTTTGCGCTCTGTCCTTGTCTGCACTCGCCCTAGGCCGTGGATCCTTCACCCTTGCTGTCATTCTTGTGTGTGAACGTAAGACAAATAGAACAGTAAAACTATCACTCTGAGGGCACTGGGACAAGAGGAGTGAGTCCTTCAAACCTTGTTAAGTGGGGTCAGGTAGCGCTGGCTGGCTGGCTGGGGCAGCACCTGCTGGGCCTTGGGAAAGAACCAGCGAAGCTGGAAATCCTGGGAAAGTCTCCTTTGCGTAAGTTCAGGAGGTACTGAAGTCAAGGCCAAGGATAACCTTTGACTCGTTCATGGAAGAACACGCGTAAGACACTATTGAACCTCGATTTCCCTTGAGAAATATTAGTGATAGTGAAGATAAAGAACTGTTGGTAGTGAAGATAAAGAATTGGTGGTAGTGAAGATAAAGAATTGGTGGTTGTGAAGATAAAGAAATGGTGCTAGGGAAGATGAAGAATTGCAGGTAGTGAAGATGAAGAATTGCAGGTAGTGAAGATGAAGAACTGGTGGTAGTGAAGATGAAGAAAGTGTGGGTGGAGGCAGAGGTAATGGAAGCGATGGAAAGCGTCGGCGACGTCCGGAAGCCGTGACTTGGCAGCTGTGTCAGCCAGGACGTGAAACCTTACGCTGTGCTTCCCCTCATGTGAGGGAAGACTTGTGCTTCCTCGAGGCGGAGGCTGATTATCTCGTGTTTATGTGAGCCGCGTCTCCGGCCACAAACAGCCTCGTTGATCGTGTCTCGAGGGAGGGAGGGAGGGAGGCAGGAGTAAAGGCCCCCGCGGGGGCAAGAAACGCGCCAGAGGATGATGTAAGGGTTGACGTCTGTCACCTGTATCTGTGCCAGGTAGTGTGATGGACGGCTTGTGTCAGGAGGGGCGAGGGGTGCCATCATGCCCTGTACACACTCGCACCACAGCTCGTTTTCTCTGAATCTATCGGTTTCGTCCATCGGAAGGGAAGGAAGGGTCAGGTGTGGTTGGGGATCAAGGCCTCCGTATCTGCCCCCAAAGGGAACACTGGTAGTCCTACATTGGTCGGAAAAACTCCTCAGAACAACCTAGCGATACACAAGGAGTCCTACGGCTGCTGGTAGTTCAGACGACTTGTTTTGCATGCCCAGCCCTTATCCGTTTAATCTGTTGTTGTCAACAGATTTATGATTAATTAAACCAAGAAAAAAAAAACTGTTGCGTTCAGCCCGGTCAGTTGCAGGTCAAGCTAGAAGTGTTGCCTTGTGGTCCCCCCCCCTTCCAAACCAGCCCCCCCCCCACCGTGACGTTTAATTAATTAACATGTTATTGCAACCTGCACTTATCACAAAGGTGTACACTTCTGATTAATTATTCGGGCGTAATTGATTTATCATCTGTTCTGTTTGGACTTGCAATTTTTCCAGTTGATAGTACATATGTATTCACAGTCTATAGAACATTTAATCTTCTTGCGGGGTTCGAATCCTGACTGGGTTACTCAGCAGGAACCGACTCGCAACTCCTCGCCCCCATTTGCGTTGACAGACTCACGGTGGTTAGTCAATAACACATTTTCAGTTTTATGAATAATTGTTTGTTGTGACTTAATCAGACCCTGGACATGTTGGCAGCTTACCTGGACATGTTGGCAGCTTACCTGGACGTGTTGGCAGCTTACCTGGACATGTTGGCAGCTTACCTGGACGTGTTGGCAGCTTACCTGGACATCTACAGACACATAGCTAATTAACGTGTTTGTCCTTAGATTAAAATGTAATAAAGCCATTCTCTTGCCGGATCATAACTAATTAAGTTTGTAATTATGTTCTGCCTCGTTCCAGCGGAGGTTGGCTGACGAAGGACTGTTGTTTTCTGCCGCAGGAGCGAGGCTGAGGACACGCTCGAGGGAGACACATGAGGAAACGACGAGGCAAATTGTCTTGAGGAGCTGGGGGAGGAAGGGCTAGGGCTGGTCGTGCACGTTATGCTGGCACGGCTGATGCCAACGAGAGAAGGACCAAGCCAGAGTACCCCTGAGCTGTGTTCTGTGACCTGAGCTGTGGGACGGTGCCCCTCTGCCCTGCGACGCGGTGGGAGGAAAGACCCAACAGGGTGAGGAGGTCTGCCAGTCCAGGCGGTAGTGATACAGACTGTACTACCCGCCGTACACGTGCAAACCTTCGCTATTGCATGTGCCACGTGTAGTGTGATGTGAGCTGGAGGACCGAGGTGGTTTGTGGTGTGAGCTGTAGACTGTGGGTGAGGTGAGGCGGGAGATCCACCGGTGGCCAAGGGGTCGTGGGACGCGTGAGACGGATCCTCGGATGCCGCCGTTGGACAGGGGGAACAGCGGAACGCAGCCAGCCCTGGTGGTATAAACGGCGTCTTGAACGTGTCTGTTGTTGAGAGATGAACAGAGGTTCCGGCTGCCGTGTGGAGACGCTGGTTCCTGTGCACAACGAACGACTGGGCAACGTCGCTGGACTGGACGAGGTCACGCAGGGCCGGAGAGGACGTCTCACGACTGCTCTAGCTTTGTCTCGCTGACCATGTGACAGGTAAGTGACGCAGGCAAAACCTTACGTGTTTGGATTTATCATTTCTCGCGAGTTCTGTTGACGTGACGCGACCTCTGGCAGGCGGCGCGTCAGCAGGGCGCTTCACACGTCCTCCAGGGCGACCAATCGGTGGACTTCATTTACAACTTCTTCCGACGGAGCATCGGTACGAGGTACGTCAGTTTGGAAGCCTATTTCTTGTTATCTCGCCCCCTCCCACCCCAGGGGTGAGTGTGGCCCAGGTAGCACAGGGGATATGGCCGGCCGCCATCGGGGGGAGGAGCCAGCATGGCCACCCTCTGTCCCCCCGTCCCTGCCCCCGTGTGATGGAAGGAGCGGCCGGCTGGCCCCTCGGGGGTGGCCGGTCTTCCATACCCATGGGGGGAGGGGGGTGGCTTGTGGGTGGGCGGGTGGTCACGAGTCGTGACGACGACCAGGGAGGTGGTTTGGCCCTGGGGCCTGGCAGGGTCCCTGGGATGGGGCTAGGGCCTCCGTAAGAGGGGCTAGGGGCCTGGGCGCCCTTAGGAGGGGCTAGGACAGCCGTGGGAAGGGGCTGTGGCCGCCCTGTTTGTTGTCCATTGAGTTGTTGATCGTAATCGGCAGAGGGACTGCGAGGGTCAGGTCGGTTCCCACGTGACAAGATACGGCCTTGACTGTGTGACGAACAGGGCCTTTACGTAACTTGAGCCTTGAGGGCAAGGTCAGCCGCGATGCTCCCGTGGTCAAGGGTGGTCTTCACTGTGCCCCTGGGTGGTATACAAAGCCACAGGGGGAGGCTGGCGTGGTCCGCCCCCCAGGGCCTAGGCCTGGTGGTGCCCCTGGGGTCGGGGTCCTACAGGAACAGGGGCCCCAGTACCAGGGTGACGCTGACCCACAGCCAGGGACGGGTTACCCCAGTGACCCCTTCCCCCGGGGGTGGGGCTGGTCTGCAAGCAACAGGAAAGTGCGATATTAAAACCTGTTATGTCGGTTCCTTCCCGCTCGTGTTACTTGACTACGCGGGTTGTTCCTTATGGAGAGGACGGAGTCGGTGGAAGGAGCAGCGATACTGTTGCTGGCAATTATATTTTCTGGCAAGATAGATAGATAGAGAGAGAGAGAGATAGAGAGAGGCTCTCACACATTGTTGATCATATAACAATGTCTCAGGGAAGGAGGAATAAGCAAAGGTTGAGTTCGTCAGAACAGAGTTCATTCAACACTTTCCCGAAGCCGTTGTGATGATGATTAATGTATGACGTCGGAACATGACCGTAAATCTGAAGTGAAGGAAATAGTGAATTGTGTAAGGCGCAACCCTGCATCCATATTCTGTGTATATAACGGTAAAGTTGATAGAAAACTGAGGAGATTTTCGGGTCTTATATTTTGATGTGAAAGTTGACGCTGAAGAGAAAGACTTTTAAAATGTTTTAGTTTCTTAAACTTTAATTAAAAAATAAAGGGGGGGGGGAGGGGGGAGAGATGACCACAGCTGGGCCTGCTTAACCCCAGCTTAGCTTGGCCAAGATTAACTCACCCCAACTTAGCTCACGTTGAATTATTGATCAACTTTCTCTAGTCTGATTGATTAACTGCTGGAGGTAGGATTGCCTGAACCAACAGGAACGTAACGTGATACAGAAGAGGTCAAGAGGTTCCTTGATGCACGGGAAAACGGCTGTAACGTGTGTGTGTATGTGTGTGTGTGTGTGTGTGTGTGTGTGTATTAACCCCCCACCCCCCCAGGTGAGTCAGGACCAGACCGGTCTCGAGTCCGAATTAGCATATTACTACGACCCGTGAGTCGCCAGCCAAGATGGTTCCCTTGTGTTTGTTGCCTTGAGTTGCAGGATCCTGCTGGCGAATCCCCATTAGCCGCGCCGTGTGATCGGGTGCCGTACCCCTCGTACCTCCAGCGTCGTACCGTCGTGCTGCAGGGTAGAGCTGAGCGGTACCGCGCACGTCGTACCCTAACAGGAACAACAGTATCGGTCCAGCAGGCAGACTGGTGGATGTTCAAATGTAGAGACCATTGGATCTGCCTCGTGTCCCGAGCTGTTGCCATAGTTTCCCGCCGTTGTGTCGTACGGTCAACAGAGGCCAACAACAGACGATGGCGGCAGGAAGAGGCTTTCAGTGTTCCGTTGACTGGTAGTGGGCGACCCACGTACGCTTCACAATAAACACCAGAGCAACAGGTTACCGTGAAATCCCCAGCCAGTGTACAGGGCGGGCCCCAGCCAGTATAGAGGCCGGGATAAAACAACATTTTTCTGGTCTTTCTAAACTCTGCTTTTTACGCTCTTTTTGGACACGAACTTCCATGAATATTGTCTGTATTTTATGCTCATTCCTAAAATGGTTCGGATTCTTATCTTGGAAAAAGTTGTCTGCTCCCCTGACAGTGGTCTCTGTTGCCCCTACCATGGTGTGCCATGCTGCCTGTTCCAGTGGTCCTTCTCCCCAGCCCGTCATCTCCCCACATCCTGGCCTCCTGTGTACATCGTTGTACACTTCCAGAGAAGTTCTGGGGCTAATGAGGCAGTACAACGAGACAGACGGACAGACAGACAGACAGACTCAGACGTCCAGCAGTAAGGCCAAAGTCGGGGACCAAAAACGTCCTTTTAAATCTGGACCCGAGATGTGGTGGTCCCCTTGACATCACGCTCCGGCCAGGACGCGCGGACGGATGTTTGCTTGTGTGGTGGAGTGGTGTCAGGGGTTATGTGGTACCACCACAAGCGTGGAGGTGTGGTGCGGCAGGTCCAGTACAGGCCAGGAATGCAGCCCGTCTCGCATCACGCAAAGGGCAAACATTGTATAAAGACTTACTGTAGGATCTTTATCGTGTAAACAAACCGTTAACAGGAGTTGTTGTCTACACACACACACACACACATCTCTAATACCTCAACTTTGTATTCACAGCGGATTGGCTGCCTAAAATCCAGTAAACCGATATTTATATATATTTATTCATATATATTTATTGATTTATTTGGTACTTCTCGTGGTTGGGTATTTACGAGCTGAGCTGTGGGTAGATGTGGTGGTGAGGGAAGGAGAGGTCACTGAGGGTTGTGCTGGTCCGCCTGAGACAGAGAACGGACGTCATCGTCTGTGGTCCGTCACTCGCCCACAGCCAGTAGACCACCGCAACAGCAGCAGTGGTCCACCACACACCGGGGAACCAAGCACAACAATAGTTGGGGGGGGGGGTGCCCCAGGGTAGTAAGCGCAAGAGCAGTCTACCCGCACCGAGGCTGCCGGAGACCGACAGACGAAAACACCAGGCGGCCAGGGTCGCCAGTGTTGCCACTTCAGCCGTGCTATCAGCAGCACCGTATCTCCCGACGCCCCCTTTTGGGGTCAGTGGGACAGCTGTGGTGTGCAGTGCCCTGTGCTTGCGCGCGCGTTCCCCCACAGCACTGCAAGCACTCTCTGCCTGGCGTCCTGGACCTTACCTGTGCGGTGGGCAGCACGCGCACCGCAGGTGAGTCATCTTATTAGTGATGTTTTGTGAGTCATGTCCGATGATCGTGTTGTCCAGCAGGAAGCTGTGTGGGATTCTGTTTGTCCTCGAGAGAAAGGGAGTCGAACCCCCCAACTGGACGACCACCCGAGCACCTGGCTTCTTAGATGCCCGTCTATTGTACACCACTATATATATATATATATATATATATATATATATATATATATTCTTGGGTGTGCATGTATAAATGGATATTCAGTGGCTATTCTTGCCAGTGTGGTAGAGCAGGTGTTGTTATAAATGACCACAAAATTACTGAATCCGCACAACGAAAGGAAATACCATCGTCAGGCCAGAGTCTCCCTCCCGTCTGGTCCCTGTGGAAGGAGAGACCTTCATGTGTCGGGGTCTAGCGGGACCACAGACCATTTTGTGTCGCTAGATCGCTTCCATAACTATGCAACCACCAGAGGATAAAGAACAGCTTAATGTAACAGAGAATGTGTGTAAATATTTTGCATGTCTGATCAGTGCGATGCTAGGAGACAAAATGCTCAGAAAAGGCAAAGACATTAATTGTATCTTACAAGGCAAACTATGGGCAGCCGCCTCTAACAAGCCTGGTCGTCCAGGGCGTTGTAGAGGGTAGTCTGCCGTCGTAAACGGTGGTGGAAGGTGCGTCTGACGGAGAGGATGAGATGAGCAGGCGGCCCCCTTACCCTGGGGTAGCAGGGCTTGGCTGGGTCACCGTGGTAGATGACGTGATGAAAGTGTGGTCGGCGGCGGCGGCGGGAAGAGACCTTGAGATGTGTCCCCCACACCACCACACACACACACCCTGGCCGCCCCTTCTCCTCCTCCCCCCCACAACCCCTGCTGTACATCCCTCACCCCATCCCCCCTACATGGTCTCCCCAACACCCCCACCTCAGTTGGCAGTTTTTCCCGCCTCCATTCTCACACTGCCAACGACTCCAGATTATTTCTGAGGCCAGGCGGAGTGGGGCGGACTCGGTCATGTCTTGAGGAAACTCGTTTTTCTAAGGAATCCTCAGGAATCCGTCTGGCCGGCCCACACCGCGCCTGGGTAACGATGCTCATAGCAACGTGGTGGGAAATGAATATCGTGTATATTCTGAACAGAATCTTTGTTGTAGACGCAATGATTCGTATTAAGGACAGATGGAGGGAGTATGGTGTGGGAGGGAAGGACATTCTGCTGTTTTGAGCCATCGTGTGAGGTTAGGATGAGGTCCGCCATTGTTGTAAGAAATATTCAGCATTATTCTAATGTTGATTTTATCTGGCCGGATCGGGGGAGAAGAATCTTGAATGAATGTCGTTAGCTGGCTCACGAAACACATTTGCAGACTCGACACTATTCTTGTCTCTTGTTGGCCAACGTATTCGCCGCAATACTTAAATGTATTTTGTTTTGGTTTAGCTTGTAATCGCGATTATTTACTGGTGCAAGACGTTCGTAAAGAAACGACCAGCAATGCAATTTATTGCAATGCACTTGAAGGAAATCTCTAGTAACGTTTCATTGATTTTGACACTTCGAATTCCTTGATTTTGAAAGTTGTGTCATCTTGTCCATGTCGGCCGCCATCTTGGGAGATGGATTACCGTGATTACTACTGGTGTGAGGAGCGGTTGCCAGGTGGTCGTTGCCTGGCAGGAGTCATGAGACGTGCACATGACTGTCATAGCTGGACTGCCCGCCCTCACCACGCTTGGACTCAGGACGACCATATCCCCTAAAACACTGGTCCCTATTCAAGGCTTCTAACTGCCTGTAAATGCATACATCACGTCTGTATGACTGGCTGTATAGTTTTGTGAAAGCTATGCAAGTGGAGTGATGGATCACACAGAACCTGTTTCTGAGATATTTTATGCAAGTACGACTTATTGAATTTAAAAGTCAAGCGTGACACTGTAGTTTCGCGTGTGTGTGAAGACTTGTCTAACGGATGTCCTTCGACCCTAGTCGTCTTGCCTGGTCCCTCTTCCAACGGCCTGTTAACGGAAGACCTTCCCGTTAACTCCTTCAGCAAGTCTTGCCCCCACTTCTGATGGTCTGTTAACGGGAAACACACTGCTGACGCCAGTCTGTGAATATATAAGTTCCATCGCTTCCTGTTGATGAAGAGATGATTATTGTCCCGTTGGTGTTCCAAAGCCTCTGTTGTGCGTCGCCCTCTTTACCGTCACGCGGCACAACAGAGCTGTTGGACCCTCTCTCTCCCTCACTCACTCCCTGTCAGCTCCCTTTAATCTCCCTCACCGCGTCAGCTTAACCCTCAACTCGTCAGCCAGGATTCAGCCCCCCCCCTCCTCCCCCCCTTGTCAACTGGTCAGCCGCCTCAACTCGCTTGTCAGCCCAGATCTAACCTGACAGCTGGACGGTGTGTAGTGATGATTGGATCATCTTGCTGGATGTGCTCCCCCTTCCCTCTCTCCCCCCCCTCTCTCTCTCTCT
>JAYMFT010248876.1:0-10936 GCA_038088735.1 Panulirus argus
AGATATCTAAAACACTTCACTTCCTCCAATTTTTTCCCATTCAAACTCACTCCCCAACTAACTACTCCCTCAACCCTGCTGAACCTAATAACCTTGCTCTTATTCACATTCACTCTCAACTTTCTCCTTTCATACTCCATTTTTACAATGTACACGTGTAACTACAGAGGAAAAAAGAGAATGAGACAGAAAATGGATGACTCCATCGTTCCTCCTTATTTACAAGATAAAAAAATTCAGGGTAATGCTATTAGTGTCAAGTAACAGAGTGCAAGGAGAATTCTACCATTGTAGTCACTGAAATGGGCATTTTACAAACACAGATGCTTGAATAGTATTATTGGGAAACAAATAACAGTTACTGGAAGTTAACTACTTCTACATTTATGGGAAAATAAAAATCGTACATACACAAAGCTCATTATATTAACTGTACAAGAAAATGCTCATTGAGTTACATAAATACATAATACCTTACCTGTAAAACAACCTGCAAATCACATCTAAATTATGATGTGAATGCTTGAGAACTCTCTGATAATCGTCATATATATTATCATGGTGGGCTGCACAGCATACTATTCTTAGGAACATTCTGAGAATGAAATTGTCTTTAATAGGGGCAATAACATATGATAAGTCCACGGTAGAATGGGCTCGTATAATATATTCTTTATTCTGTCAGCAGTTTGTAATAATATTAACGTTTTCTCTAAATCAAATGGTGATCTCATAAATGATATTGCAAATATCAGGATATACACAGTTGTTAACTATAAAAGTAATCTTACAATGTACAGGCTAGGATATACAGCACTGTAAAATATGGAAATACTGTTATGTTTTATTCCGGAAGTACAAGTCTGACAGATCCATCATGTAGCTACTTCCAGGACTTATGGGAAATGATAGTCAACATGTGTCATTAGAATATGCATTTATAAACATTTATGTATGGTGATAACCTAATTTTCTAACTCAGATGTACTAATGGTTATAGTTTTGTTTTTAAAGATAATTCAAACATCTCAGCTATTTCCTAATACTGACATCACAACCAGGTACAGTAGTTATGTCTTATTTCCATACATTGCATAAGCAATTACTTACATTACATAACAATATTAATCTTCAAAATCTGATTCATTTGATATCATGCCTTGATTTAAGTGATGCTCAATATCTGAACCACATTATAAATACAAATTTCAAGATATACCTACACTTCACTTTGAGCCAACAGAAGTAATAATTTCATCTTCATGTTCCTTCATGTATCATAATTACTGAATAGTACCATATCCTTGACTTAGTCAAGATGACTGTGATTACTTCCTATCTGATTTTGGACTTTGGACATGGATAACAAAATGTTGCATCAAAAATATTTTTCATATGAATTATGTTTCTTATATGCACTTGTGTATGGTGGCCCTCTCATGTGTTCTACATTTTATGCTACAAAAAACATCACACGGGGACAATTTCCAGAACATTATGCAAGATTCTGGGAAGACCTGAGACTGATGTAAAAATTATTTGTAGTCATTATTCCCCCCTTACACTCAGTACAAACTTCATAATGTTCTGGATTGTTCCATTATTTAAAGCATGAGCATACCTTGGCAACCACACACAAAACATAATTGTGGCACTCAAGAGTCCTTTGATGGAGAATTTTAGAGTCAAATTTTCCCACAGAGATATATGTTCATATTTGTGAAAATTTGGAGAGTGGTTGAAACAAAACCTGATCTCTTATAGAATATGAAATTCTGAGCTTTTTCTTAATTCTAAGTAAAGGTAGTTCTTATACACTGTCTGTTCCAAAACACATGAAGTCTACATTTATATTTTTCCCTATGTGATAATAAGTGATCATACCTAAAATTTCCATTTTTTTACTCATTCTCTGATGATTTATGCACAAACTAACCACCCATGAATCTTTTATCAAACATTCTCTGTGGATTATGTTTTTTCACTTTAATCCTTGGGGATGAAACTATACATATTTCTTTACCTGAAAAAATCAACATGCATTTTTTCTTTGAAAATACATGCCATTTTTCTCATTGCACTGACACTTTTATGCCATAAGCAAACAACGAGAAAATGCTTTATCTGTTTTATCAACATGTTTCAGTGTAATGTAATACTTACAAGTATTACTAAAAATGCAAATAAATATTTTGGGAATTATCAATATACATTGGAAAGGAAATATTCATTTGAAAATCCCCTTCTTAGTCTGTGATAGATTTGCTTTTCTAGAGATCTGACAGCTGTATTTTAGGAATGAACGGAAGTTTTCTTCAGTCTACCAGCTTTCGCATCGGTAATGGCTCCCCAAAGTTCAAAGATAAAGTCATCAGTGAATCCAAAAGCTTCTAGATCAGAATCATCCACAGCTTCGGCAAATTCCATTGTATTTTGCTTCTGCTGTCCCAGTTCCCAGATCTGAGCAGCTGAAAAGGACACAGTCAGTTAGAAATAATTTGATGTATATTCTGAAATATTTCTATGCATCTTCAAAAAAGAATTCTAGCTATGTTTGGGGTGGGATAAATCTTTCAGTCATGCCTCAAAGAGCTAGAAAGGAACTTGGCTTGCAGTTTTTAAAACCACACACACAATTTGCTTGTCATATGCTACACCTACAAATTCAAAAGAAATAACTTTAGTTTTCTAATCACTGTACTTAATTTATCTATATACTGGTGTATACCACATCAGCCTCAGAACAGAAAATGGAATAGCTTTTTACAAATACACAACACAGCTGCCATTGTCAGTAATGTACTGTATAACTTATTTTTCATGAAAAATTCCAAATATTCACACACACACACACACACACACACACACACATGGATGGTTAGACTGGGTTCTGCAAAAGCTTGATGGGGATCCATGGGGTATTTCATGAAAGATTGATAGGGTTCTGTGGTTTCAAAAAGCTTGAAAACCCCGGAACTACGAGAGTCTATGTGTGAGAGAGACTTGGGAGTCGATATATATTGTGCCAAATGTCGCCAGGGCTCCACACAAGAGATACGTAACTGTGGTACTTAAAAGTTCTTTGATGTGGAATTTTAAGAAGTAAGTTTCTCACAGAAATATGTGATTGCAAATATTAGAATAACATTTAAGTACAAGGATGGGGAAAGTTTGACAAGCAATTCACAATGTACGCTAGTGGTAGACCAAAAGTAAAATATGGTTCTTAACTTTGGTCACTGCACCTAGATACATGAAAAAGATCTATCTGAGAGGGTTTAAAGGATAACAACAAAGGTTGTACCTGAATTAAGCTACAGAAAGAGGCTGGAGGCCACTGAGTTTCCACCACTGAGGTGAAGAGAATAAGGGGTGACTTAATCATGGCCTCAAAGTTTCTAAATCAGTTTTGATAATGTCCATGTAAGATGTAGTGGTAGATCTACAAGAGGGCCTATGAAGAAGCTCAGACTGTTAGAAAGGGTGTTACAAAGTTCAGTACTGCTTACTGGAACAACTAACAGAACATGGCATACTAAGAGCATACAGAAGTTTAAGAACCTGAGGGATGTTTGAGAAAGTTCAAAGGAAAAGGACCAATGAGTGTAATACCTCCCTCTATGTACAATGCAAATAGCTAAATAAACACACACACATGTGGTAGGATGGTAAAGAAGTTAATTCTTCAAGCAGGAATAAAGGGGATACTCCTCTGATTGACAGAAAATTATCCTAGTGGGTGGGGTTAAATGACACTTACCAGGAGCCTTCTAGTAATGGATCACCAGTGGTGTGCCACAGGGTTTGGTCCTAGGACCACTGTACTTTACAATATATGCAAATAACTCACCAGAAGTACTGGATTCACACCTAAATATGTTTGTGGATAATGACAAGGTCATGAGGGGACTTAGACAAACTCCAAAGTTGGTCTGAAATTCAACCTGGGTAAATACAAAGTAATGAAGGTGAGACACTGTGAAAGAAAGCCTCAATATGAATATCATATTATCGAGCAGAAAGTAAGCAGCTGGAATCTTTATATTTAAGAATCTTCTTTACTTAGGAGGGGATGATACTGTTCCTAACCTCTCACAACAGCTCCACCTTAAGAGAACTTTAAAGGAGATAAGCTACTTGTTGGCAAATAGTAGAATAAAATTCAAGTGCATGCCTAAGAAAATGTTCATGAACTATGATATATTATGCTAAAACTTGAACTGCCTTCTTAAATATGGTCACTGCAACAAAAGAAGCACAAAAAGAAAAAAATAAGGTCTAGAAGGAGGGCAACAGAGATTAAGAGGTAAGTTACAGTAAAGACCATAAATTCGCTTACCAAGGGAAAGGAAGGAGTAGGGAGTGATTCAGTCTCAACCTTTAAGTTCTTAACCAGTTTGATGATAACAGTGAACAGTTCTTCAAAAGAAGCAAAACTAGAACAATTAAAGGGCATAACATGAAAAGATGCAACAAATTACTTTTGTGGTACAATAGTTGTGGATGTGTGGAATAAACTTGGTGATGAAACTGTGAATGCTTGAAATTATACAAAAGTTTAAATAAATTTGTATTCACTGGTAAAATTCATTAGTTGGGGTCCCATGAGTGTAGAACTTCCTCAATGGTCTGTGCAAACAGTTAATCACACATAAGTACTTATACAGACAACTTGCTGACAGTAAGCTATTCAGCTAGGTGTTCATCAAAGGATCCAGACCATATATTATGCAATATTCTGTGAAAACTAATATTAAGAGGATTGGTACATGGGTACCTTTGGCAGTAAATGATGCATGAAAGCCAAAAATGACAGTGATTTGTATTAAAAAAAAAAAAAGCATAGAGAAATGCTATGGAGAAGATACAGGTGCCACAACACCCAAACAACATTTAAAAGTACTGCATAAGAGAGTATGAGGTGAGTATAAAAAGATAAAGCTGGAAAAAGAGAAACTTTTGAAAACAATACTGTATTATGTACAAGGCAAGTGATAATTCACAGCTATTTCATAAATATAACAAGAGCAAATTGTAAGTTAAAAACCATCTAACCAGGGTGAAGGATGCACAGGGAAAGGGTTTTTGCAAGATGATGAGAAAAATATGAGAAACTGAATGATAACTTCGGTAGGGTATTCATAATGGATGACACTTCATCCCTAATACTTATATGGGATGGGGAATGGGGCTTGGTAAATGCTGAAATCTTTAGAAAGGACATAAGTAAGCTAGTGAAGGGCCCTGATTCACATAAAACATGATCCTAATGAATTTTGTCTGTGTGTACTTCAGGATAGGCCTTAGAAGAAGGCATACTACCAAGGAAGTGCGAGACTGTTTTAACAATTTGCATTCCCCTGACCATATCTGACAAATTCTACCAAAAATATTGAAGGCAAAAGGAATGAAACAGTTCAAATAAAGGAGGATCTGACTACACGAAAGCTAAATCTCTTTCACACACACATGCTTCAACATAGAGCATTCAGATGAGAACTATTCAGCCATATTCTAAATTAGAACACATTATTTTCTGACAAAGAATTCTACACAAAAAATGTATGCATTAAATACTTACTTACATTAACAGCAAAATGTGTTGCTGAACTCTGCCTGCAAGTTCTTTTGTTGCAAACTATTATCATTAGTCACCTTTGGCAAGTTTGTATCTTCATCAAAGGAAGAAAAGGAGCATAGTCTCATCAAGGACCTTCTTATTCCAAAGGTGTCTAGCATTTCCCTGGTACTTTGTGCGTGGGGGTTGGGGGGAGCCTTGAAACTTCAGAAGCCCCATAAAAGGGGTCCTAGGGTTGTATTATTATAGAAATAGCAACATCATAAAGTAAGTTGCTGACTATTTGTCTCTACAGTTACATAGACTATAATACTGATTCTCTCTGAAAATATGGTATATGCTGTACTGTGTAGTGTAGTATGAATACAGTACCTAGGTCATTGTCGTTGATGCCCATGAAATTTTCTAGCAGTGAATTAATCTTTTCGGTTGCATAGGTGGCCAGGTCATCCGGCTGCAAGAAGAAAGTCCAAGTGATGAATCTTCATAAAGTATGACCATAACAAATTTATAACTGGAATTCAGCAAAATAGCATCTAACGTACTGTATATTATCCCTTACAACTTGTAATGAAATAAAAAGTGTTGCAACTTACCGCATCCTCCACTTCAGCTTGGCCATTGGCTTTGAAGCGTAGTGTTTGCTTACCACTACCATAACCCTTCTTCCCACTGGATCGCGGGTCTGACCGTGGTCCAATGTTTGCTGTGTATGGTTAAAAAAGAATTAGAGGGTTATTCATCATTATGGCAGGAAACTGTTTTTATTGTACTTCATACCAATACATAAACTTCCTAATGCTTTTGTATGTCCACTGAGGGTTTATTCTTCAGTGGGAAATGCATTTTCAGAAATATTCAAGCATCCATCTACTAAGAACTCACTAGTTGTACAAATATGGAATACAACTGTTTTACAAGGAGCTTCAAAGTAAATAAAAGAGATTCCATCTATCTTTCAGTATATTAAAAAGAACAATGCTTCATTTAGCTTTGTTGATTTTTTTCACAGACCGATAACCGATAAAACTCTTAAAAACACAACACCCCCTAGTCTGCTGTGGGTATATGATAAAGATAACAAAAATACATATCCAGCAAACCATCCACTCACCTTAGTAAAATCTAAACCATATATCTATACTCTACTTAATTATCTTTTTATCAACTGTATATTCCGTCACACCACTTCCTTTTCCTTCTTCTAACCACCCAATTTAAAAACTATATTCTCATGCCTAAATGTAGAATTATTTGCTAAATAAATTCTCACAACATTCATTACCACCAGTTCTGGACATTAAAATCCTCTACATATCATTCATTCACTCCACCCTAAATTATGTTTCACCAACCTGGTCATCCAGCCTTCCTAAGGCAAACATAAAACTATAAACTACACAAAACAGAGCACTCAGAACAATGACTAATTGCTTAACAACTGTGAAGACTCAGCACCTGCACTCTGTAACAAAGTCAATTTCAAGACAGCACTACCTCACTACAAAAAAGGAATATGGTCTCATAGAAAAACTTGTCACTCCAAAGGAGTCCATCACTTCTCTTCTCTCTCAGGTGAAGCTTGAAGCTGGAGAAACCCCATAAAAAGGGGTCTTACTGCTTAATAATCAATCATATATAGATCAGCATAACCTCAAATCACATGCAAGTGCATCTGCATACATATATGGATTGCTTTCAATTTTTTCAGCATTCTGCAACACACTGAAGTGGATGTGAAAGAGAAGACGCTTGCTTACCAAAGCCCGCCTTGAGAGGCTCAACTAGGCGCATGACGAAAGTGGTGCCACGTGGAATCTCCTTGAGCATCTTGGCAACTTCATAGTGACGATGACCCACCAGTGACTTCCCGTCGATCTTCTCTATGTGGTCACCAATCTGGGGAAGTGACACCACTCTTAGACAGCAGGTCGACATACAGGAGTGCAACAGGTGGGGTGAATATGCTGGGGTGTAACACAGGGCGAACACATCTGGGGCACAACAGGGACAATAGACATGCTAGGGTAGAATGAGAGAGAGAGAGAGAGAGAGAGAGAGAGAGAGAGAGAGAGAGAGAGAGAGAGAGAGGAGGAATGAACATGCGGGGAGAGAACAGGGAGGGTGATCATTCAAGGGTACAACAAGGACGGTGAACATGCTGGACAAGAATGGAGAGAGTGAACATATTGGGTACAACAAGGATGGTGAACAGACTGGGATAGAACAGAGACGGTGAATATACTGGGGTAAAACAAGGAGGGTGAACATGCTGGGGTAGAACTGGAAGGGCGAACATGATGAAGTAGAACACTGAGGGTGATTATGCTGGGGTAGAACAGGGAGGGTGAATATGCAGGAGTACAAGGACAGTGAGTGAACATGTGGGGATACAAAGGCGATGGTGAACATGCTGGGGTACAACACGGAAGATGAACATCTGCGATACAACAATGAAAAGGGAGTTATAAAAACAAATACAAAATATTTTACCTGCATAATCAACCTTTGTAAAGAGGAAAGTATATGCAGTAATGGACTCGTTGCAGAGGAAGAAATGTGATGTGGAAAAGAAATTTTGTGGCAGAAAGTGCTTTGGGGTGTTGAGGAACAATGAGCACTCTCCATGGACCATATACAGAGTAAGAGGTCGTAAAGTTGTCTCGAACACCTGAAGGTGTTTAAGATTTTTTTTTTTTTGGTTGTAGTTATATTTTAACAATGACGGCCTCTAATGACTCTGCTCGACGCTGACGGCCTTAATGACCCTGGCAGTAGATACGTCTAAAGCCTAATAACCTTCCAGCCCCAGGAAGGGAAGAAGGTTGGGCGAGAGTAAGTAGGGTTGATCGAAGGAGGAGGGAAAGAGGCAACAGTAGGGAAGAGAGGGAGTAATGTAGGAAGGTGGGAGTGAGGATGATTCAGAGGCAACAGCAGAGGAGAAAGGTAGTGAGGAAGGAGAGACAAGGTAGTAAGGGAAGAAGAAGACAGCAGTGAGGGAGAGGGTATTGGGGAAGGAGAGAGGGTAGCGAGGGAGGAGAGAGAGGGCAATGAGAGAGGAGAGAGATGGTGGTGTTTTTTTCTTATGCTAAAGGCTCCAGTCACGGACAAAAGCCCATCCACATCAAGGCCGGACCAAAACTGAAATATAGAGAGAATTATGAAACGGAAAAAAGGAGACAAGGGAAAGTATTAACGAATTTTGGAGAAACTGAGAACCCTGTCTTTTGAAATGTGCCAGGTCATAATTTTATTGGAAAAGACATGAGAAGGTACAGAGTTCCAAAGCTTCGACGTGTAGAAAAAGAAACAGGTATCAAAACGGCCCATCCTTGAGATGCCGATGGTCGTACAGTAATCATGTGACGCAACAGCTTGCCAAGTATTGCGTTACCTAGCTAATGGTGTGGGCACACAAGCAACCAGCTCTCGGAAAAAAAGTAATACCTATAGAAGGAGGGAAGTGAACCAACATTGCGGCGTAGGGCAAGAGGGGTCATGTTTGGAAGTTAGCCTGGGACAGTTTATAAGTCGGACCGCTTTCGAATCAACTCTGTCAAGTAAGGATGTGAAAGAAGTACTCCATACAAGGACGAATCAATCCTTTGTATGAACGGAGCAACTGCTCAGAAGTAGAGAAGTTTCGACATCTAAAGAGGACACCCAGTTTCCTAGAGGCAGACTTAACTATTCCCGTAATGTTGGGTTTCCATGTAGGAGTGGATGTTACAGTAATACCAAGTATGTTCATTGAGTCAAGACGTGGAATTACAGAACCATGAAAGGAGAGACGAGAGGTGTAAGAAGTTTTCGACAGAGATCCATATGGGTAAAAACTTGGTCCTGGAGGCATTAAACTTAACAAGATTTTGTTTACCCCACCGAGATATCCTGTCCAAGTCTGAGTTTACTGATGAAGTTGTCAAGACGAGATGCAGATCAAGCGGGAGGAGAGGGAGAGAGAGTGAAGGGCGTGGATGAATGTAGTGTTGAGACGTCAGCTTATGAGTGCATTTGGATTATTTGTGGAGGAAAGAAAATCGTTGAAAAATGAAGGAGAAAAAGTGTAGCGGACAGGACAAAACCTTGAGGGACACCGCTGTTGATGGAGAAAAGGTTGGAGGCTGATCCATCAACAACCACAGAGACAGATCGGCAAGAGAGGAAGGAGCAAAGTGAGGGAGGGAAGCCAAAAGAGGGGAGCTTAGAGATGAGACCCCAATGCCACACCCTGTGAAAAGCCTTAGATATGTCGAGGGCATGATGACTAGACATTAAGAAAGACAGGAAAGAATATTAACAGTGAATCTCGCCTTACGGAAGCCATACTGGTGATCAGGGGAAGACTGTGATTTTCGGGGTGTTTATGGATATGGGATTTGAAGAGGGATTCAAAGACTATGGTAATGGTAGATGCCAAAGCAACAGGACGATAGTTAGAGGAGTCAGAACGGTCACCCTTCTTAGGGATGGGACGTATCAATGCATGCTTCCAAGAAGGAAAAGTTTTGGTTTGAAACAAACGGAACAGACGAGCAACCACAGGTGCAAGCTGAGAGGCACACTTTCAGTACATGGGGACGGATGCCATCAGGACCATAAGTCTTGCTTGTGTCCAGAGAGAGAGAGAGCACTTTTCGAACAGTCCGAAAGGAGATTAAGGGTAGGGGCATAAGATTAGTAAGAGGATCATCAGGGGGGTTGGGAAGGGGGGTGAAGGAATATTAGAGTCATCCAAGATGGAGTTAGAACAGAAACGGAAACCAAAGATGGTTGTTTTGTCTAAGGGAGGGAAAGCTACAGTACCGCCAAAACGAAAAAGTGAAGGAAAGGTAGAGCGGCAAAAGATGTTAGAGATGCCCTTAGCTAAAGACCAGAAACACCTATTAGTGGATGACGAGGAGAGGTTATGGTACTCCTTTTGAATAAAGGAACGCTTTGCCTCACGGATAACGCGCTTGCAGCGATTACGGGCAATGATAAAAGCTGAATGGGAGCCAGAGGAAGGAGAGATTTTCAAAGCCCGATATGCGTGATTCCTGGCATGAATAGCCTCAGAACATGTACAGCTGTACCATGGATTGGAGGAAGAGCTCGTCTTGGAGGAAGTGGGTGGAGGGAGTCACCCACATAAGTCAACATGTGACACTACACAACACAAGAGGCAATAATTGTCATGATTTTCTGTAGTATGGTGGGCTGTGACGCCTCAAAATACCCAATGCACACCACCTACGGCTGTGACACCTCATAATGCCCGCTGGCCATTATCTTTTTTTTCTATGTTGAAGGCTCCAGTCACGGACAAAAGTCCACATCAAAGCCGGGCCCTAATTGAAATATAGAGAGAATTGAGAA
>JAYMFT010248887.1:0-10936 GCA_038088735.1 Panulirus argus
CGGAGTTGTAACACCGAGCACTTAGCTGCACCAGCGCCGGTAGTCTTGCCGTCCAGCCAAGGATGTGTAGTTTTCTCACGATCACCTAGTGTCGTGGACATACACCAATCTCTAGTCCTTCCGTACCAACGGGCACCCACTGAAGTTGATATTCAATATGGCATATAGCACAGGCCAGTCGAAGTGAGAGGGTGACACTAGAGGCTCGCTCACAGCGCCGTCTCCAAGGTCAACGCAGTCGCCATACGGCTTCCACACGCGCTCCTCTCAAAACCTCCTGAAAACCCGATTTCCATAACTAAAAGACTTCCTTACTTTATTAGCACAACTTACATCCTTCCTGCATTACCTAGTTAACACCGACAGCCTTGACATACCTGCAAAAACCCAGCAGAATCACTTTCTCGAGAACACGTGTGTTGGCCTCTCGAAATGGCCTTCAGTCAACTATGCTCGTAGACTTGCGTGCCCCTGCGGCTAGCCACCGAGCCTCCAATATCAGTGCGCTAAATTCAAATTCTCACATATATATATCCTAGCTTGAGCCAGATACCCATTTTAGAGACCAAACCCTAGGGGTGGATGAACAGCTGGGTTGACTGTGGACCGACTGCCGTAACCATGATTGGAACCTATGCGCTCGACCCTGGGCGGCCGGTGAATGTGTCATGGTCAGCAACGATAACCACTCAATGTAACACCCCTTTTACTGGTCTTCTTACTTAAGGTTTGCATTCCAAGTATGTTTTTTTTTTTCAAAAGCCTATTTTCTTTTTCAAGAACGTCTACTTTGCAAATTTTTGGATATTTTCACATCCTTAACTTAATCTTAACCAAACCTAACCTTATTAACGCAGATAGGGCTTCAAGTAATAGAAAGCAAATTTCTTTAAAGTCTGTTGATCCAGGTTAACTACACTGGGAGCCTGTCAATACTTAACTCACTGTGAAATGGGAGCACTTGTATGGATGTGATGGAAGACCATGGTCTGGGTGGCCACGAATTGTGAGGATGTGACCACATAGCTGTTGGAATGACACTCTGGGATGAGAAAGGCTAGACGCTCTCATAACGTTAAGAAAAGTGTGGGAAAGACCATGGTGTGGAAATGGTGGCTTGCCTACAGGGTACTAGTGATCATGATGGTTTTGAAGCAACCATGAGAATGTAATGTAAATGGTTTACAAAGATCATTGGAGGGGCCATGTAGATATGGGAATGATTTAATTGACAATAAAAGAATGACAGAAACCATGAACGTATTGAAGTGACCATGGTGTAAAAATAACTTTATAGTGTGGTACGGACCATGAAAGTATAGAACCAACCTTAAGAGCTTAAAAATAATCACGTTATTAAGTCAGTGAAATAAAAGTGTGGCTGTAACCTGTGTGCAAGAGAAATAATACTGGTATGAACCATGAGTATGATTGTACCCTTAAAGACAGAACACACCAGTGAAAATCTGGAGTTGACCATGAAGGTTAATCAGTATAAAGGTGTCACTAACCAATTTTGTGGGTGGCCATATTGTTTGTCTACTTAAGCAGTTTGGCAGTTACTATATTCTGGGAGTAGCTCTGGTGTTCTGGAGTGTGCTTGAAATACCAACAAGTATTGGATACTGCATGGATCAGACAATCATTTCTGCATCTCCTGCAAGTTGCACGATCCATTGCTGTACAGAAAAAAAAGAAAAAAAGTTGGTAAGAATTTCATATAGTGACTTTAATGTTCATGACTAATAAGAAACTTAAAATGAAAAAGTAACCAGTCAACCTTCAGTTACACCAGAAAAATTTAATATGAAAAGGTTTCATTAAGTAAATAACGTTAATAATGTGAAAATCATGTTCAAGCAGCACCGTGAGCCATATATACAGTGTATATGGATCTAGAATTCTTAACACCAGTTAGTGGAATGTTGTCAGCCTTAAGCCTTAACAACTTTGCCAATAACTCATTAATTAAAGTCTCATGAAAAGAAAGTCCTCTGTGTATAATGTATACTGAGGGAGAATCTTTTCATGGTTGCACTAGTATGATTTATACCTGTACTCTTTTCATTATCATCAAATCATTATTATCAGTTATTAAAATCATTTGCTGATTATGGAAAATAGGTAATTTCTTTCACAAGTGGAACGATTATATCTCAACATTTTTCACTTTTAGTTACACATACGTGAAAACAATGTTATCTCCTTAAACCATATTATAAGGTAAACACAAAACAAAAAAATCTTGAATCAAAAACAACTGTTCTTTAATGAGAAAGGATACTAAAGATTTTCTGTATGTACATTAAACTCTTAAAATGTCAACATTATATATTTCATAAATGTACATGATATTACAATAAACTGATACTGTAATGTGAACACAGCTTTGGTAAATACACATGAAAAGTATTCTCTTCGCATTCCTGTCATTTCTCAAGGCCTCATAATATATCAAAGAACTTTGATAACAATCCTTCTATTCTCTCCAATTTAGCTGCATTTTCCTTAGCTTTCTCTGAAAGTTTTTGTTCTATTTTTTCTAACAGTCTTTCTTCCATTTCTGCAAATTTTTTGTCAATTACTTTTTCAAAATGTATCAAGATATCTCTCGTTTCTGCAATGCTTGCATTCCTGTTAACCTCATGCATTTCTGAACACTGCACAATATTCCTTTCAGCTTCTCCCAAACCAAAATCCTCATCTGAACCATTAAATGAGTGTTGATCATTGGACGAATCAGGAACCTTATTCACCGATTCATTTCCTTGTTGAGGTTCATTTGTTGAATTACTACCATCACACGTGAGGGAATTACTATTCACTAAATTGTTACTTAACACTACTAGTTCCTTCAAATTTCCAACACTTTCTTTATTTATCTGATCAGATTTAACATCATTTTCTCTGCAATTTTTGGGATCACAGTTTAGCACAAGGTTCTTCATTCTTTCTTCTAAGATGTGTTTTATTTCCTGAAGGTTTGCATCTGAACAAAAATCACCAAAGGGCAAGTTTTCACCTTTTTCCAAATCACATTCCTCAGTATTTTCTCTTAATGAATCACGAGTCTGTATCCCATGACTATTATTATTACTAGTACCCATGTATATCTTTTTTCCACTGAAATCTAGTTTATTTTCCAGATTGGAACTTGACAAAGTTGATCTTGGTGTTGATCTCATGGTGCTAAACATCATTGACATCAAAGCCATTGGACTGTTCCCATGAAAAGGACCATCAGAATCATTTGAATTGTTAAAATCTTCCAGCATCTGACAAAATTTCAAGGCGGGATCTGACATCAGGACATCTTTGTCTTTCAAAACTAAGGACAAATGATCACTGCTAAATCTGCCACCACTTTGTAAGGCTGGTTCCACAGAAGTCGTTACGTGGAAACCATACACCCACAAAGATTCCACATGACATGTAGCCTTCAGTTTCAACATGACCATCTCCTTAGGGCTATCTAAATGCACTTCACACTTAAATATTCGAGAATCATCAAAGCTTCCCATTAACTTTCCATGCACAGTCTTGTAATATTCATCATGCGATCCTACATAGACTTCCACGATTCGGGCTTCTGAGAGAAGCATAATGCCCGATACAAGCTTATTTCTCTTCTTCATTCCCTGCTGTTTTGGCCACACACAGGTTTGTCCATGAGGTCTTGACCCCAGTCTTATGTAGCATTCTTCACTCTTATTAGAGATCGGTCGTATCAAGCTTATGCACTTGTCTTCGTCTAGAAGCTCTACTAAATCTCCTGTGGGAAACGTAGTCGACTCCTGAATACTATCGTGTATTCTGACGTTGTTTTCTGTGGACCAGTTACTTGTAGCTTCCATCTTCAGTTTGTTGACAAATAATGACACCCAACGTTAGCCGTACTGCGACCCGGAGTCTAGATTCGGATCGTCCTCAGGCATACGGTAACATTTAAATTGATGATTAACGATACACTTATATGCTAACTATCAATTACTGTAAGTATATTTTCCTTTCCGTTGTTTTGTTCTCTGCTTTTGAAAAATAAACATCAGGGCCCGATCCTCACTTGGAAGTCTAAAGGGTCTGAGGAATTCATTGGATTCGTGAGATTTGAGTATCAGTCTGCTTCCTTTTGAATTAGGTATATATTTCTAGCGAAAAGGGTAAATTGCAGACTGCATGTTGCCCAATCTAATGGAACAATGATGTTAGATATGAGAACCCCATTTTGTAAACCTGAATTTAGATTTTAAGTCTGAGTACACTTACATTCTATTCACCAATCGGTTTTTGGGGTAGATTTTAACCAGTAATCAAATAATAAGATTAGATGGTTCCTATTTTTTAAATTGATACATCACATGGCAATTCAGAAAATGTATTCTGTATCGCATTGTCAATTCATGCCTGTCAAAAAAATTCAAGTTATGCAACAGGAAATCCCTGTTTCATAGATACTGCCATTATGAATTCGATAAGAATGTACTTTGAAATAAACTTGTTTTGACACACTTACATTAAATTGTATCAATATAAGTTAAAATTCATTATTTGCATAAAATATGAATATTTATAATCAGAATCCTTGAAGCTTCACCCCCATTGGTGGAAGATTTCCTCAGCTGTAGAGTTGTTCCACATCTTGGTCAGGATCTTTCAGCTCGGCAAATGAAATTAATACTAACAAGTATAAAAAACGACTAAGTTGCCACTTGGTAAGTGTCGTCCAGTAGTTTATATGATATGAAGGTTTTGTTTGTGAATGATTAGTGAACTATGGCCTGATGCCAGCAAGAAACTATCACCCGACTTGGTTGGCAGACGAAATTATGAAACTGGTTTCAGCGGTTTCATGCCAGAACAGTCATTCCCACTTGGTGAAGTGGTGAATACTGTTGGTTTACCAAGGCTATCATTGGTTTGGCGTGATACTCTGGATTAAGTTAGGTTTGGCAAGACTTGGTTAGTTACGTATGAGGTAGTCCGTGAAGGGTATCCAGTTTGTGAGTATTAACTTTATTGACGCGGGAGTTGGAAATGTCATGCTATTTTCTGTTTTTCAGTGGCCTTACCCTGCGATCACCCTCTCTGATATGGTATAATGGAACGAATTGCCCCAAATCACACTGTTACATTTATTCATTTCTCGAAATTCTACAATTCCACTATCAAACAATAACATTGCGTGTCCCAAGGTAATAGTGATGTGGAACTATGGAAGAAAATCTTGATTTTGCTTTAGAGCACAATTGCCACTTTATTTATTTAGTCTACTTTATTTATGTAGTCTTTACTTTCTGTGTGCAGGAAGGAGACAAAGATAATTTCTTGTGGTTCAGCATTTATTTTAATTAGGGTTAAATTCACTTATTAGTAATAAGAGGATTCATGTTGTGGGTATTCTGTTTTTCAATTGGGTTCTGCAGTAAAGACCTGGTTTATGGGCAGTCTTTTCTGCACAGATAGTATTTAGCAGTTAATAATTAAAACCCATAATCACACATATTGATTGATTTGTCCTTGTATGGTGTACTGATCTCACATTTAGAGTAGTTCTAACCCTGTATCCTTACTTGACAGAGTTGAGTCGAAAGTGGTCTGACTTATAAACTGTTCCAGGCTAACTTCCAAACTTGACCCCCTTACCCTATGCCGCTGTGTTGGTTGACTTTCCCTCTTCTATAGGTATTACTTTGGTTTTTGCTTTTGAGAGCTGGCTGCTTGTATGCCCCCACCGCTAGCTAGACCACGCAGTTTGGCAAGCTGCTGCATCATATGATTAGTGTGTCCATTGGCAGTTCAAGGGTGTGCCATTTTGATAATTGCTTCTTTCCCTACATGTTGAAGCTTTGGAACTCTCTACCTTCTCATGTCTTTCCCAATAACTATGACCTAGCACATTTCAAAAGATAGGTCTTTCACTTTCTCAGAAGTTCGTAACATATTTCCCCTTCTTTTCTTTCCATTTCTTAATTCTCCCTATTTTTCAATTAGGGCCTGGCCTTGATGGGGACTTCTGTCCGTGATTGGAGCCTGGAAAAAAAAAAAAATTGCTACCATTTTGCCAAAAGGCAAGGCTAGTGAATAATGCTCACTGCAGGAAAATCTAGAGTTACAATGAATGAGTTGTGTGAGTTAAGTGTTGTCAGGTGTTATGTGTGATGAGGGATTGTACACAGAATGTTAGCAGTCCACGTGTGGGTGAAACAGAAAGAAAAGATGGTTAGCTGGGTCAGAGGAAGGTAATTTGACAACTACTGAAGTGCTGACTTTCTACGCATCATTCTTGTCATGAAAAAATAGAGAAAAGTTTTTAACATACTGATTTCCTAACAACAGATTCTTCAAAATCTGAGAAGATTGGTGGGATAGTCAAGGCAATTGACATTATCCTGAAGTTGAAGGACAAACAATATGTCAAAGATTACCTGTTAAACATTCTCCAAACTTCTAAAATTGAGAAAATCCAAATGTGAAGATTCCAATACCTAAAGTGGTTGCTGGGTCCTCTCAGGGTTTATTCATGGACAGTAGTAAGAAGGAAACAACTTCCAATAGAACTTCAAGAAAATGATGTATTAGATGATGTATTAGGATCTTTAGTTCAACTCAAACAACTCTGACTAAACTTATGGAGTTGGGGAAGGAGAATTCTTCTCTTAGCTGTACACTGAGTGGCATCAGATAATATAAACCTACAGGGGACACTATTTGTAAGAGTATACTAGAGTGCAAGGATGCAAGAGTGGGCAGTAATACAGTGTAAAAATGCACAGCATATTCGAGAGACAGATACCCATAGTCAGCAGTAACTTCAGTTGACTTGGTATCTTTAATCAAGTGATTCCAGCATCAATCAGGAACTCAAGGACCCAGCTTAGTGATTGTAACAGGAATACTGTGTGGTAATGATTCATGGGATCTTGCATTGCTTCAGGTGGTTAGACATATATTGAAGCCCTCACTGTCACATAACTGGTTAAGTCCAGTTGGATGACTCCTGGTGAATGTAGGATTGGCACTGACATCAGATTAACTGCCCTTAACCCCAAAACATGGAAATTCCATCAAGGTATACACACATTGTATTGGAGGATATAAGGAAATGTGAGGAATTGAATATCAAGTTCAACAGTTTTCATAGTGGAAGACACCGTATCCCCATCACCAGTGAGTTATAATGGAGAGGAGATTTTAGAAAACAGTGAGATATCCCTTAGGATAGGGGACAAGATATACTTTCCACCTGTTCTCTGTATGATGTAGGTGACAAAATGGGGGGGGGTGATTGGAGACCCTCTCTCCATTGTATTTCAGTTTCTAAGATTTGGAACAGAAGGACCTAGTCATGGAGTGCTCCTCCTCCCAGAATGCTTAGGCTGGGATGTCTGAATATGTGGATGTAACCAGGATGAGAAGAAGAGAGTGATAGATGGTATGTTCAAGGAAGAGAACTAAGCTCAGGGATAAGGGGAAATAATGGTTTAGGAATGTCTTGAAGTAAAGTCAAACTTTAGTTAGTGCAAGAGCTAAATAAGGAGTTTCATTTTTACTGAAGGAATTGTGGAAATGTGTGAAAGTGTAAGGAAGTGAGTGGGTGAAACTGAAAGGTGATTAATGCTAATGCACCTGAACACAAGAGGAATTAGGAAAAGAGACAAGTGTTTGGGAAGAGCTGAGTAATAGTGATTTGAATGCATGAGTGAATATTATAGCAGTTATGCAAGATGGGGAGTTTACAAGGAGAGACTATGATAGTACAATTTAATGGGCTGTGTGTGAGAGGAAGACCACTTGTGACATGGGGAAATAAAGTGGAAGAATACCCAAGGGAGAGAAAAGGGGGAAGAATGTGTGGAATGGTGTATGTGAGGAAGGCATGTAAGGACAGGGATAAGTGGAGACTTTTTTGACTGTGTTAACCTCTTGTTGGGAGTTCCCAGAGGGAATGGGCACCAGAGATAGATAGATAGAGAATGTTGAAGAGCTTGAGGAGTTGTGTGCCAATTAGTAAAAAAAAGTGATTAGGAATACCTAGTTTAAAAAGGACATACATAAGTATGCAAGGGTGAGTTGGGTAGTTAGTGGTAGTATTAGTAATAGGCTTGCAGAAGAAAAACCCTTGGATGTTAATGTGCTGAGAGGGGTGGCTGGTGAGGTGTCTGATCACTGCTTGGTGGAGGCAAGGGTGAAAGTTTGTAGAGTCTGTATGAAAAGAGGTAATGTTTTGGGTGTGAAGAAGATGGTGAAAGCAAAGTGGCTTGGAAAAGAGGTTTATGTGAAGAAATGGCTGGAGAGCTTGAGGGTAGAATGGCAAAAGATGAAATTGAATGAAGTCAAGGCAGTGGGCAAGGAATAGGAGATATATATATAGGGAAGTTCTGCTTACTTGTATGAGAGAACATTCCACTCATCTCTAATATATTTTTCTGAAAGTATTTCAGCCAAGAAGCCAACAGTTTATATTCTGTCAAGGAAGTGGATAAATTATTGCTAGCATTATATGGGGTGTTTCATTTTGTGTGTGGCATCTTCCTTGGTGTTCTCTAAAGACAAGAAAGACTGTACTGGCCTTATATAGTGCATGATATAGTTTATTATTCTCCTGAAAATTTATCACCACAGCTGCCAGCATTTTCAATCCTCAAAAGGAAGAGGATGAATTAATAGCAGCTCTGCATATGTGTTAATCATTTTTTATCTGGCAACTTCCTCAGCATGTCTAAAGACAGAAGACATCACAGCCCTTTTGCACTGTAGGTGAATGTGCAGAAAAGAAGGAAGTTTATATCAAGAAGAGTAATGATAGGACCAAAGGGATAGACTGGTGGGCTAAATTTTTTCTCCCTAGGTACAGGTACTGATGAATGTGGAAAAATTAAACTTGGCAATGGAGAAAATTATGCATGAATCAACCAAGACAGAAATTTTAAACAATTATCATGGATTTAGAGTGAAGCTCCAATGTTTGTACTTTTTAGTTAATTGTCCATGGTAATGTAATTCAGAACTTCTTGTAACTCATAATCTTTACCATGCTTTGAATTTCATTGTTGATAATGGCTAACAATAAGTTTTTTTAACTGATTTTCACATGCCAGTTTAGCTTTCATATGCAATTAACTTTTTTTTCTATATGTATCCCTAAGTTGTGTTAATATTCTGAGAATTTTATTCATATCCAATGTTTTTAGACTAAATTTCTGGTAATATATAAAAAGAGACTTTAATTTCACCTTTACTGTATATTAATGTGTAAATTTGCTGTTAAAGGAAGTCCAGTTAGTTTACAAGAGAAATTGTTTATTTACATTTTTTTTTTTTATTTCAGAGAATGAATCTGAGAACCAAAGAGGAAACAGAAAACATAACAATGATTGATGTTTACCAAGAGTTTAACTCCAAAGTTTCTGCCAGATTCAAAATCCTACAATTCAAATCAAGGATGATTAAGAAGAAATATGCCTTTGAAAATTATGAAGTCCCAAAAGAATCTGAATACTTAGAAGTTCGTTACTCTGTAAGTTGAGGTTTTTATGTTGTGTTACATTTAATTTTTTCCTTTCATGTACAGACCTATGACCATCTAATAATACCCCCTGACCATCTTTCTTACTCACCTTTATACTTTGTGTCTCTCTTTTTAAACCTGGTATTCCCAGTCACCAGTCTTTTTTCAGCACACAACTCCACAAGCTGTTGATCATTTTTATTCACCTTACTGAATATCTCATGCCCCCAGTTTTACTCTTTACTGCCACATTACTCTCTTTCACATTCAGATCATCCATCTCTTGCATCAGAATGGTGACATATCCACTCAGCTGCTTCCTTCTCTTCATTCTTCACATGGCTAAGTGTATTAGTACTTATTAATTAACCGTTATCTCTCATATTCTACTTTCATTTTTAGTCCAACATCAACCTCTATAGTTATTCCCTCTGAATCCTGTAACCCATTTAATTGCACTATAATAGACAGTTTACTCTTGATGAATGTATGGAAACATTATGTATTCTTTATTCCCTTTCTTGTCCACAATACATATTCATTTAAAAGTTTCTTTGTTCATCTTCTATTATCGTGCTCTATTTGTTCCATGATCTCTTTTACCTTGCATATGCTAGCTGGCTGAAGTTTTACCTATTTATTCACTACTGCACATCTTGAAGCCCAATTGCTTTTTGACATATTTAATTAAACTCTCTTACCTTACCATTGGATTTGAGGATGGAGGTGCACATATTCCATCTCCCTTCACTGAAAATGTCACTGAACTCCGTTTCCTAATACATGTTACCATAGAAATTGTTAAGTTTTGTGTAGTTTCCACAGTTATATTTCTTTTTCAAGTCCTTAACATCTCTGCTCTTTTAACTCCTTTTTTTACTCCATAGTCAAAATTAAGTGATACATGATGTCTTGTTCCAGTTGATGAATCGTGTATGATATGTTCTATACATATGCTAGTTTTACCCCAGGAGATAGGGGAGAAAGAATACTTCACATGTATTTCACCACATGTCATAGAAGGCGACAAAAGGGGGTGGGAGTGGGGGGCTGGAAGCCATCCCCTTCTTGTATTTCAATTTCTAAAAGGGGAAACAGAAGGAGTCAAGCGGGGAGTGTTCATCCTCCTTGAAAGCTCAAATTGGGGTGTCTGAATCTGTGGATGTAACCAAGATGAGAAGAAAGGAGAGTTAGGTAGTTCGTTTGAGGAAAGAAACCTGGATGTTCTGTCACTGAGTGAAACGAAGCTCAAGGGTAAAGGGGGAGAATGATTTGGAAATGTGTTGGGAGTGAAGTCAGGGGTTGGTGAGAGGACAAGAGCTAAGGAAGGAGTAGCACCACTCCAGGATTGGGAGTTGTGGGAGTGTGTGATAGAGTGTAAGGAAGTAAATTCCAGATTGATGTGGGTAAAACTGAAAGTGGATGGTG
>JAYMFT010248909.1:0-10936 GCA_038088735.1 Panulirus argus
ATATTTCAATTAGGGCCCGGCCTTGATGTGGACTTTTGTCCGTGACTGGAGCCTTCAACATAAAAAAAAAATGTATATATATATATATATATATATATATATATATACAGAAGTGTTGCTCAAGCCAGCAGTATACAGAAGTCTCTCTCTAGAGGACGTAGATCAAGCTGTACCTGGAAACAATGTGCAACAGTACGATGCGAATGTGAAAAGAATGGGGCGCTGTGTTGTTTATTTTGTAAATGCCAGGGTGGACATGTTAGGTGATGGTGACTGTATTGAAAATCTATTTATTCTTGCTGTGTCACTGAGGTTAGATGATAGTGACTGATATGATATAAAACGTCCAAAGGAGATATGTAGAAGGTAGTAAGATTGCCAAGAAAAAAAAGTGAATTAGAAAAATGTTCTTTTTTTTTATACTTTAATATTAAAAGACATCATAAATACAGTCTCAACGCCTTACGTAAGATCAGTGGTTGATTTGTTTGACGCGGTGCATTGCTGCAGTTGGGCAGTTATATAAGGATCGTTAAAGACCAAATTTTTATATACAAAAGGAGTTTTAGAATGTAGTATATATCTTTTTCTCAGTTATTCCATATGTACATCACATTTTATTAAGATATTGAATAACACCTTTTCGAAATTTGACGTTTATTAACAGCCTTAATTCCAGTATTGTACATTATAAAATCAGGATTTTTTTTAATAGGTAAAATCTCTAGAATTCTTGTTCTCAGTGCAGTGTGAAAAACTGACTTCCTTTTTTTTTTACTTTTGTGCAGTGTTAACACCCCTCCACAAACTGCATGTAAAAGAAAAAAAAGAAATGCTATCCCTCCTATGAAGTCCATAATTTGTCACAACCTAACACGACTTCTGCTGAAAGACGCATTCAATGCACTTAGGAATCTGATTCCACTCTAATAGTCCATTGCAGTATAAAAGAAAAGAAAAAATGTAGTCCGCTGGGAGCGGAACTATGTACCAGGTTCCCCGCTTCGACACCCCTCGTAGTTGCCGCTAAAACAATGACCGTGTAAACAACGAAGCATGGGCTCTGGTATTGATAGAATCGATTTTGTTGCACCGATTTCTGGATTGTATTGAAAGTTTTTCGTTGCTTTAAGTAAACTTATATTTTTCAATTATCGTTCCGTGTGTGTGTGTTTGTGTTTTGGGATATATTTTTCATCATTCTGAAGCATATCCACAGTTTTAGCTTAATAATTTGAAAAACTATTATATTTTTTGCCAAAAATTTAATTTGGAGAATGAAAATTTGAAATAATTCATGTTTTTACATTTTGATGAGATATCTTTGGGATATATTTTGCACAATTTTGAGCTTTTTCCCAGGGTTTTGGCTCGATAATTTGAATTTTATTTATTTGCTTTTGGGGAAGAATTAAATTTTGAAGTAATTTACTTTTTTCATGAAATTCATGTCACATATGTATGTATGTATGTAAGATACTTGTCATCATGTAAAAGATAATTAAGAAAAGTGATAATATGATTATTTGGTACATAGATAACTGGCTGTAATTAATATATTAATCAGCCACATGAGCGATTGTAATCATTGTTTATGTTGATTAGATTGAAGCCAGTGTCTAGAGTGATTAGAGAAAGAAGAAACTCCGCCAGTATCACAGTCCCTACCCGCGCCCCCTGCTGTGGTCGCCCTAGCGACGCCCTCTCTCTCAGGTCAACACAGTCGGACGTTCGTTAAGATGATTGGCTTCGCCCTGGAGCTGCATGCAAAGATGAAGCAGCCAATCAGGGCTCGTACCTTATCAATAGCCTACTCTCTCTTGTAGTCCCAGTTTCCTCCACGCACGTCCGAACCGAAGGACCAGTTCAGTTAGTTAAAAACTTGAAAAATGTTCTATTGGAAGTTGTACGAAGCTAGGCTTTGTTATATTTAATAATGGAATGAATGGCTACGCTTCACATCCTACACTAAGTTTATAATAGTACGGCGGGAGGAACACGTGACTGAAATGATAATTCAGTCTTGGAAAATATTTACGTGTTGTTGATTATTTATTTACTTATTTATTTATTTTTTTTTTGTTAGCTGATACGCCGCTAGGCAACTGGATGCTCCAATCAAGGCCACCTCATTAGCGCTTGAAGTTCAGGTCAAAGGCCAAGCCATCATACACCGTCGTGCACACACACACACACACACACACACACACACGGGGTTAATTTCAGTCGCTCTCCGAAACGCAGCTGGTGTCGCACAGTCCATCACACGAGCGGACCACAAGAGGCCTGTCGCCAGCAAGTCATAAAGTAATGTCCCACTTGAATACAATCTCGAGCAGTATCTTTGACCATATTTTCTGCACAGAATGTGAGTCTGGCATATTGTCCCGCGCTCGGACGGGACAACTCCCACCTCCCCACTCGGGGAGGGAGATGGGGGAGGGGAAGGGGGAGAAGGCAGGGAGGGAGAATGTGGAGAGAGAGAGAGAGAGAGAGAGAGCCTCTCACATCAGATGGTCCTGGTGGTGCCTATTTGTCTGGGTGATGAAGGAGTCTTCGGACGTTCATAACAGCCAGACATGCATCATAACACGCGGGGTGGTCACTAGCATAAATTTGGGAGGCAACAAAATGCCGGGCTGAGTGTCTCGTGTGAGGAGGGGGGGGAGGGAGTGAAGGTGGCGGGTCTCCAAGCTAGCTGTTGCTTACGTGTTTTGAACCTCCCTTGAGAACGGGGGTTCGACCCTTGAGCGAGACGGTACGACCCTAGGGCAAGATAGCTCTGACCTACGACCTGATCCTTAGAGGTTCAGGTCAAAGGTCAGGCAGTCATCCCCGAGGGTCGTCATCATCATCAACATCATCCCTTCATGCCCGTAGGGTGTTAAATCGAAGGAACGGCTGGTCGGTCGCAGTTCGACTGGAGACTGTGCGAAATAAGGAAAGTCCAGGACTCCCTTTCATGTAGGTCCAGCGACGACACGTACGCATTGAGGGGATTTAGAATTCTGGAGCCGTAGTGAGGCTGGTAGATTATGTAGATTTCGGGGGTAGGTTGTCTCCCGCGTTAGCCTAGGGTTGGCCCAAAGAAATACATTCCGATTATTCATATAAAAAGACAGCAGCGATCTTAAGAGAGGGAGAGAGTGAGAGAAGGAACGTTTCGTGCTCCATAGGTCTACTTGGTGTAGCGGTTGGCGCTGAGGATCGTGACGCATTCACACACCGCCCGGGGTTCGAATCCTTGTTTCGGCAGTCGGTCCACAGTCACCCCAGCTGTTCATCCTTCCCTGGGGGGTTAGTCGATAAAATGGGTACCTGGATTAGGTTAGGCTATATATATATATATATATATATATATATATATATATATATATATATATATATATATATATATATAGCGTTAATGAGATGGCCTTGATCAGGGCATTCAGTTGCCCGTACAGTCTCAGCAAACATGAAAAAGAAAAATACTTGGATGTTTCAGATAACAGCGTTTGTTAAAAACGTCCCAGCGAGTGAGGTCATGAACGTGTTAACACTTAAAGGGAATTGACAAGTGTAATGAATTCTTAAACTGCTGTAATGTACGCGAGTGTGTGTGTGTGTGTGTGCGTGATTTGCAACATGTGAGCCTAAAGGTTACTCTGGGTACGTGGAGATGAATGGAGAAACACGGTCATTGACACACACACACACACACACTACACCTGGAGTGAAAGTTAGATGACTAATGTTCTCCCACAGAGGTAGACTCTGAAATGGTATACGCCGGTCATATTGGCCCTTCCTGTACGCCCTCTCTCAACGTCTGCATTTTCATACATGGGTTAGGGTAAATACGACAAGCCACGAGACGTCAGAATGTTCATCGCTACTCGCATGTGGATGATACGACGTGTACGCTGTTTATGAACGAAAAGTGTCCGTACAAGATTAGTCTGCAGCTTGTAAAGGAGTTGAATGGTAACTGTGGCTGATGCATACCACAGAGAGAGAGAGAGAGAGAGAGAGAGAGAGGCAGTCTTTTAAAAAAAATGGAGAAGGTTAAATGAAAGGATAAAGGAGGTTGTGTAGAGTTGTTTGCTAGCAATAAACGACAGCAGAAAATGTAATATAGGCCTTAGAGAGACCTCTGGGCCACCAGGGTCAGCTAGAATGACGGGAACCTTCAAGTAGTTAAATATATCCACGTTTGGCTAGACTGGGACGATTCAAGTCGTTTTCTAACGTTTATAACAGTAGAAAACGGATTACATCTAAACAATGCTGTAAAGAAAAATTATTCCATTATCCTTGTAAGTTCAGAAATAGATTAGATTAATATATTATAGATTCGAAACCTTTGTTCTTATTACCAGGTTCATCAGAGAGTCCATCTCGTGTGATTGGATACTGGACAAATGTTGAAAAGTCGTGTTCTCCCGGAAACTTGGACGCTGGGAATGTTTGCTGCCGTACGGGGCCGCGGGGAACCCACCCAGCCAGCGACCCATCCCACGGGCGGTTCGAACTTGAACTCCCCCCTCGCCCCTCAACATGTCTTACTTACTTTCCGTACGTCAGATTTCCCCTGAGTTTGCAGAAAGCTTGAATTCCTCAGCGACCCTTCATATGAGCCTGCCTGCCTGCCTCGCCAGAGTGTTACAGGCTCCGAGGGGCCTTTTTTTTTTTGACAGGCTTTGTACAATTTTTCATACGGTCTGTACGATTTTACGGACGTATTCGCTCTTTTGAGAGGCTTTTCCCCCCAGCAGCTTTTTCTCGTGTTTTTCCGGATTTTCTCTCTCTTTGATGGCTCTCCAGACCCTCACACCTTGCTGCTGCTGCTGCTGTTTGATTTACTTTGTGACGGTTTTAAAGAAGCGACAGACATATAGTACTTAATCTCTCAGCTTTGGCATTTTTTTCAACCAACCTTGTTAAATTAATTCCTCTCGGGATTGTCTTTAGTGACCCCTGATATTTTCCTTTCTTTTTAAACATTTTCTTTAAAAGGTTCTGTTTTCCTTTCTGTTATGTTATGTTACGTTATGTTTGTCATATTCATTGGCCAATTGTTTTGAAACTTTAGGGAAACTTAATATCGTCATTCTTGCTCCATCGCCATCCTCGCTCCATCATTACCCTCACTCCATCGCCATTATGCTTCTGTTGTTCCCATAGCCGGAGCTTCTTCGCTCAGCCGCTGGGCCTCGTGGAGGTTAGCTCGGCCAGGTGTGTGGGGAGAGGGAGGGGGGAGTATGGTCGTTTATTTGTTTATTAATATTCATATATTTATTTTACCACCATGTTTTGTATGGAGGGATGTGTGTGTGTGTGTGTGTGTGTGTGTGTGTGTGTGTGTGTGTGTGTATGCTGGTGTGTTTTGAAATTAATTTCTATCATTATGTTTTTTATTGACAGTATCTCCGAGTCAGACAGACCTTTCCTCGCTTTTTACTCGCCTCCTAGGGTCCTTCAAATTGGACCTGGGTTTAAGTTGATCCTGGCGGTATATGGAATTCCAGAGACTCGCTTGTTCGGGATGTATATGACAATTGAGAAAAAAGTATATAGTCTCTAACTTCTTGGGCGCCCCGGCTTCCAGCTCGCTCCGAAACTATAGCCTTTATGTGTATTGGCGAGGCGGGGCGAGGCGAGGCGCCTGCTTGCTTCAAAGGGAGTGCGACAACCCTCGCTCTCCTCCTCCACTGACAGGTCTCTCTGGTCTGCAGCCAGAAGCATCTGTCGCCCTACATCTCCTTCGCACTTCCTCTCCGGCCTTGCTATACCTGCGTGTCCTAAAGAGAAGGCAACTCTTTTCTTTTCTCTCTCTCTCCACTAACTCCACCTTGGATGACTCTAGTAGTATCCCTTCACCCGCCTGACGCACCTCTTACTAATCCTGTGCCCCTCTCTTTAATCTCTCTTCTCACACTCCAAAATTCCCTCCTTCTCTCTCTCTCTCTCTCTCTCTCTCTCTCTCTCTCTCTCCACGAGAAAGACGTATGGGCCGGACGTCACCTCTCGTCTTAGTTTTGAACGATGCTTGTATTGGTGCAGCCAATCCCAGAGAATGGTCACCGTTCTAACCCCTCCATGCTGTCACCCTGTTCCGCTGACTTGAACTCTTTTTTTTTTTTCCAAATTGTTCGGATCTCTCCCCAACTCCTATTTCCCTAAACATCTCAAATATCATCCAGCCATGATCATCGGTAAATCTTCGGTTAGCTGGAGCCACCAGTGACGTCCTAGCTTACTAATTAATGTCTGGTCATCCTCAGCGCGTGACTATAGGGAAACGTGTGTTGCAGACCCTGATCCATCGTCAGCTCTGGACGGGATGTGACATTGGGCTCTGATCTCCAAGCTCTCCTCCCTTGGCTCTCCTCCCTCAGTTGGTTTCTTCGTGTGCACCTACCTACCTACCTCTCTTGGGAGTGGTTGGTGAATCGACCCCATCCTTTCCCCATATCACCAGCGGTGTCCCTCCGCCGTCTGTCACGTCTACTCGTCTTCTCCTGTATTCAACGGAGAACGAGAGGCACCGGTACACTGATGGCTCAACGCTGAATTCCTCCGCACCTTTCAGTAGCCATCCGCCCATCTCTCGCTCAACCTTCGCGATTCGTCTCGTCAATATTGCCTTTAAAGATTCTCATTTGGATTGCCTTTCCCAGTGGGACAGACGTAACCTGGTTAAGTGTAACCCATTTTAAGCCAGATTACCTCCTATTTCCGTCATTGAAACCCCCTTATAACTCCCTTATTTCCTCTAAACTCAAGAATTTCACTGCACACCGCAGTGGACGTACTTGGTAATATATAGTATGTTTTGCAAGCACATATCTAAGTCCTTTTGAACAATTGCTTCGATTATTTAAAGAACTGGTTCATTCATATATGGAGTACAGCTCTTGCATCTCTCCATTCCTGCTTCATGGAGATGAGTTCACGTTATCCGACGTAACATCTCTCCCAGTCTAGGCTGAAGACTTGACCCTCACGATGCTGTGTAGGTGCTCACTCCCTGTACTACAGATATTACTCCGCCTTCTGCCGAGAGCTTTCCGCTCGTGTGTCCCCCCCTGTCTTTAGATAGACCACGTAATGATAAATAAGCCTCTGTGTCACTTTATTACCATAATGGCCGTTTGGAACTCACAGACGATCCGTTGTTATGTCTGTTTCTTTCCCAACACCGCTAAGCTTTGGGACTCTCTGACTTTTCCTGTCTTTCCTAACAGCTGTGATCTGCCCCCTTTTTCCAAAGGCAGGTTTTTATCATAGATCCAAAACGCTGACACTATTTTTCATCTTACTTTTTCCTCTCTCTCTCTCTCTCTCTCTCTCTATCTATCTATCTATCTGTCTATCTATCTATATATATATATCTTCAGCCCTTTATCATGTTTCGTATAAAACTGGCGTGGATGAGGACCTTTGCCTGTAGTGGAAATCTTCATCGTCATAGAAAGAAAAAAAAAAAAGGTGAGTACATTGACGCTGATCGTCTATCAAGTGTTCCGGCTGGCGGTCGGTTGACTACCTCTCCTAACTTATCTTCCGACGGGTAGCTGAGCTCCTGGTCGCCGTTGCCTCCTGAGCGCGACGGTACTACCACCGGGTGTGCTGGCCTCGCCTTCAACCTCATCCCCTGAGGGCAAAGTCAAAGGCCACAGAATCATACCTCTGAGGGTCGTACCGTCGTGCTCTCGTGTCGTACCGTCGTGATCAAGGGGATAAAACTTTCATACTGTATAAACGTGTCACAGAGCTTTTTTTTTTTTTTCCATTTTATAACACCACGTACACTTCATGTCGACGACTCATAAACTTAGGCTGGGCTACAAGTACCCCTAGGAGTTTGTTGTTGCCCCTCCTGTTTGTTGGCAGTGAACAGACCAAACATAAACTCTGCCAACAGCAGTAATGCCCACACCTTGGAGCATTACATCCTTAGCTGTTGTGAAATCAGTGAGTCCAGATACGATACTTGGCAAATATCACAAGATACGTGCAGAGATTTCATCCATAACAGTGCTCTACCTCGGGTACCTGAAAAGTATCATCATAAAAGTGCTTATTGTGAATAGTACTTTTCTTATTTATCTAGATACGTAATCCGATCATTGTTGTTTAGCTGTTGTAGACAACACTTTATCATGTAGTTTGCCAAATGATTCATTGTGTTACCCAGACCATGTTAACACTTTCACTCTGTATCCTGTTTTGCGCCACCGCCCACTGGAGGGGTAGGAGTCCACAATAGATTAGCCGCATTTTCGGCAAAGATTAAGAAAATCCAGTCATACACCTCGCTACACCGACTGTACCTTAGATAGACATATGATTTATTGTACATCCATTTTTTTCAAATCCTCACAAACTGTTTCGTCGTTCGAATGTTTTCTGGCCCCCTTCTGCACCGAGAGCTTCAGACTTCGGGAATACAAGTGAGCAGAGGCGCAGGGCGAGTCCTTGCTCCCCCTTTGTTGATCGTTAGGGTGTTGTGAATTTGGCCTTGGCTCCCTCCCTACGCAGCCGGATGGGTGGGTTGGGTGGCGTTGGGGTGGGGAGGGGCTGGGCGGGGCGGCAGGCAGGCGGGCAGGCAGCGTCCTCGTCCACCTGGTAATTGTTTACAGTAGTTGCAAACACGTTTCCCAGGTCTAAACATGTGCGTGCGATCAGGGGAGGGGCGGCTGGCTGGCCGGCCGGTGGCTGCCGCCCACACAGGCTCGGTGCCGAAGTCAGTGGCCGTCTATTGTCAGGCCAAAAGATAGATAGGGACTTGGATGTGTTTTTTAGGTACGCTGGGCTGCTCTGTGTGGCGCAGGGCGTGTGTGTGTGTGTGTGTGTGTGTGTGTGTGTGTGTGTGTGTGTCTGTCTGTCTGTCTGTCTGTCTGTCTGTCTGTCTGTCTGTCTGTGTCGTGTGTGTGTGTGTGTGTGTGTGTGTGTGTGTATGTGTGTGTGTCTGTGTGTGTCTTTGCTAATAACATGGGTGATGTGATGTTGCTGACACTCATTGCTATTGACGCTGACACTGCTGACGTTCTTGCGACTGACAGGCTTATTTGCTGACGTTAGTGATGTTGCTGACGCCGCTTGATGGAAACATTTGCCATTTTTTCGATTCACTGCTTCTCGCTGGGTCTGTCCAGGTTGACTTGTTGTCGTTGGTTAAGAGACGATATGATCCACGAACCACCTAATCTTTTATCGTTTCTTCGTAATTACCTGAATAAATGTATGCACAGTAGAAGGCCTGTGTCGTTAGAAAAAAAGATAAAAAAGAAGACATCTTTATCTTTTAAGATATATTTTTTTTCTTGTGGAATTATGTTTAAATTTTGTAGTTGGTTCGTTTTTTTCCAGTGAAATATTAGGATATTCTCATGCAAACTGAAGATTGCTAACTTAGAGAGACATAGATTTAGGAAGGAAAGAGGTTGCGATAGAAGACTTGCTCTGGTTTTTCTTTCTTTTTTTTCATGTGGTAGACTGAAAAGAAAATCTGGTATGAGTCGTGAGGGAAATGGAAAAAACATGTATTTTCTAATAAAGGTTCAGGTCGTAACTGTTGGCGAAATGCGTGAAGAGATCAAGAATTCCAGAGCTTAGCGGCGGAGTAAAGAAACAGAAATCACAACGGCTCATCCTCGAGTGGCCAACGGCCACACACACAGTAATCATGTGAGGCAGAGGCTTGCAGGCAGCGGCTCACCACCCTCTACAAAGTAGCAGAAGATGTCATCAGGTTACTCAATCTTGACTCATTATTCCCGTTTTTTTCATTTAGGGGGAAGACGTTTTTGTCTGCCTATGGTTCAATCCTCAAAAAAGTAGTGGAAAAGAAAGCTGACCGCGCACCGCCATGTGTGGTGAGGCTGGTGTAGTGTGGAGTGAGGTTGGGAGGGGTGGGGAGGGGAAGAGGACATGCTGGAGCAGAGACCCCAGGGGGAAGGGAGAGTGCTGAAGGAGGGGCGAAGGGAGGCAGTCGGACAGGGGAGTTGATGGGGACACTGTGTGCGTAGGGGAGGGAGTATGCCAGTGGATGTGACCCGTGACAGGGGATGGTTATCTTCGCCCTGTGTGCTGGAGGAGCAGGGCGCCTCGTCAGCAACGTGGGGCCTTGAGGCGACGGCTCGTCAGCAGGGTCGTGGTGGGGATGGCTTGCTTAAAGACGGCTCCAACAGCAGTACCCTTCAACTCTCGCGTCTTCATCCCTCATCACTCCGTGATGTGCTACCAACTCCTTAACACAGGAGCGCTATTATGTAACCCAACGCTCCAGCCTTTCGCTATCACGGTGACTCGTAGCGCTATTTTCCGCCATTGGGTTACTCTGTATCAGTTCATCGGTATTACTTCTTCACGCAGTCATGACCCTTGAGTCAGCGGACCAACCAGACCCAGGTCGCCCCTCCATTTTTTTTTTTTTTTGGACTTGAAGCAACGCCATAGCTTACTACGGTACGCCAACGTGGGCCACGGTGGAGCAGTTGACAGTACTGACGGATCCTTAACCGTCTATTTTACTTGAGGGGGAATGTGGTGAAAATGTAGTGACAGACTGACAGACTGACTGATCGACGCGTAGAAACAAGTAAATATAATTCAACAACGTAATCGCGGCTAATGTATAAATTTGCAACCGTATAAATTTGTTTAAACTTTGGACGTAGTTTATATAGAAAAAAGATGTAAATTCATATATTATTTAGTTGCAGTTGGGGCCAGACTCTTTCAGCTCATCTTTATTTTTTTCCACGTAAAATCTGGAGTATTTGCTTTACTCTTGAAAAGAAGAGAGAGAAAAAATAATCTTATATTGGTGGGAAAAACAGCGCGTCTGAATTTCCATATATGTTGAGTTACATATTTTCCATTGGTGTCTGAGTATATATATATATATATATATATATATATATATATATATATATATATATATATA
>JAYMFT010248920.1:0-10936 GCA_038088735.1 Panulirus argus
AGAGCTGGCTGCTTGTGTGCCCCCACCGCTAGCTAGACCACGGAATACTCGGCAAGCTGCTGCGTCACATGATTATTATGTGGCCATCGGCAACTCAAGGATGTGCCGTTTTAATAACTGCTTCTTTCCCTACACGTAGAAGCTTTGGAACTCTCTACCTTCTCATGTCTTTCCCAATATCTATGACCTGGCTCATTTCAAGAGACACGTCTTTCACTTTCTCAAAAATTTGTCTTTTTTTCCCCCTTTCTCAATTCTCTCCATATTTCAATTAGAACCCTACCTTGATATGGACTTTTGTCCGTGACTGGAGCCTTCAACATTAAAAAAAGAAAAGGAATTGGAAATGTTATGGTTGACACAAGTTTCGATCTTACACCCTTCTTCGGAGGAAGACTGTAAGTTCCATACACGTGTCAGGGAAAAAAGATTCCCATCTCCTGCTACCAATCTCCCTTTAATATGAACTGATATGTCACGAATACCTAGATTTATATCCACCGTTATCAAAGAGCTCTCCCATATATACACACACATGTAGACTCTATAATGCCGTTTACTTAAAGCAAATAGAGAAAATGAAGAATATACAGCCAATTCCTGACAGCTGAAATAAAGCAACGCGTGGTCTTACATTGTCACCTCCCAGACACATCTTACAAACGCATATCATTAAGCTAACCCTCATTCATAAACAACTCGCACAATTTGTGACAGTGTGTAACAATGTGTTTATAACACACAAACAAATGGCTTCTGTGACACTCCCAGTCATTATCTTCACTCCAGCACGAGATGACATCTGACAAGAAGAATAATCTCCTCTAACCTCACAACACCTGTGTGTGATTCTGTCGTCACTTGAAGCCCCGGTGCACACGTATTTCTTGCAATATCTTTAACACAAACAAGACAAATCCATGACCCCTGACTTCTGATCTCGTAGATACGCAAATACTGATCACCATGAGTTACCGGGATGCTAAATGACAGTCCTTTGGCAGAGATCCCAAGAATGCAGAGGGCTTAGTGCTGCCCCACTGCCTTCGGAAAAAAAAAAAAAGGAGAAGCAAATCCGTCAAGTGATATTTGCAGAGGTGTCTTTGTAAAAGGTCCACATGCATATCAAAAAGTAGATATGATTATCTATAATTCCTTTACTGAATAATCAAGTTGTAAACCATCTACTCCGACTGAATTAATGATGTTGGAGCTCAAGAGTGAGGGACGGCACCATGGAGATAGCATCAAGCTACGAGATATATATCAGCTAAAGCTGTCATATCAGGTTCTGTTCATATTGGTGAATGCAAATATACACAAATATCATCATTCCAAGGCTTTTGGTTTGACAGAGAAAGACTGTAATCGCTTGCAACCTTTGTAGCTTAACGGGAACATTAGTTAGAACTTGTCTCAGGCTTGTGGTTTGACAAGTTTGAAAACGTTTACAGGTTAACGGAAGAATTAGCAACAACCAGTCCAAGGCTTGCGGCTTTACAAGGTGTAGCTATAACAAGTCTTGTGTCTTAACGAAATGAGGAAGCTATTACCATCCTAGACTTGTAATTTGACAGAGAGTGGTTGATAACTTGGAGTTATCACCTTTCAGAAGGATATGATTCAGTGACTAGAAGGTATTCTACCTTCGTTCGAGGGATTCGAAACCCGCCAGGGAAGAATCCTCACCAGACGAATCCTTGCAGTGAAAGCGGGAGGAGTCGTCACTCGTCGATGGCTTGTAGTTTCACAGTGGAAATCTAACATCCGAAATCATGCAGTCTAGCACTGGCGTCAGAGAGAAGCACACAGAAATACTCACACAACTCAGGGAACTCAACATCCACGTAGATCCCATCTAAGGCATCAGACAAATCCAGATCTATTCTCCCTCCTCTCTGCAACTACACAACCTTACGATAAGACAAACAACAAGGACAAGGAGGAGGACTCATAACGCTCATCCACCAGACTATACCTTTCTCCCAACACCAGTGACACTACAAAATAGACGATACAAAAAAAAAAAAAAAGCTCACAGACAAAAGACAACTTCCATATGTCCCGCAGAATCTCACCAGCAATTGCCCAGCACTTATCTCCGTGGAGATTTCGATGCCCACCGCTCCATCTGGCTCAACATTCACAGCCGTGATCCCCGAGGTGAACTGCTCGTAAGCCAAACGCAGCCTTTGGATATCTTCAACCAACGCTACCAGCCAACCCAACCAGACTATCCTAACCTACCATCTCCAGCAGTCATCCTCGCCAGACGCTTCGTTCTGCTCACCAACACTACACACAAGGACCAACTGGGGCACGCTACACAAGCTGTCCTCTGACCACCTACCCGTCCTGATGACACTCCACTTGGCCCACCCAACCTACCCAGGCAACCAACCAAAAAGACCTATACAGACCACAGGAAAGCAGGATGGCCAGGTTTAAACACAGGACATTGAAACAAAGCTCCAGAACTTCAGTACATTTGATATCCCATCCCCATATGTACATTAAAAAAATATGATGATCTATAATCCCTCCACTGGCTATCAAGATGTAAATCATCTGCAAGAGAATGGATATGTTGCGAATGTAGCCTCTCTTCGTCTGTTCCTGACGCGGGAAATTGCGAAAGAGTATGAAGTTAGAAAATCATGCTTTCTCATAATTCATCAGCATCACCAACCAAGCAGTAGAAAGCACTTACCTCAAGGGCATTAGAACGAACGTAACCAAAGCGTCTTCACACAAGTTACACACCACATAATGCAACAACAACAAACTGGCTCAGACACTCACTCACTTCATCAGAGTAAACCAGAAAACAAATCCATACTCTAAGCCATACCGGGGCGAATAAAACCCTGGTAGATGTGAAACAACTGCTCACAAGAAAAATAATAACGGCACCTATACAACACCCCTCCGAGCTTTTGCGAATGAGACTTTGTGATGTTAATTATGTGGGGTTTCCACGACAGAGGGGAGGATATGGTTACGGTCAACATATCTATACCACAACAAGGCTGAAGAGTGGTGCTTTGAAACTGAACAGAGGGAAATAGATGGTACGTAGGAAGAGATATAGGGAAAAATTGCGTTTTAGCACCATTACATTCTACAAGGTTACAGCTTCCCATATCCAAAACGTTGCACAAGTCAGAACTGAGAGAGGAAATATGATCAGTACAAGAAAGAGAGCGAGTATTTAAGGAGGAGAGAAGGAAAAGTGAGTTGAAGTATGTAAAGTGGAATCACCGGTATAAGAGTGAAAAGGGTTAGAAGTAGAAGAGAGATGATCATTTACTGAGAGAAAGAGAGTAGGCTTTACCAGCCGCAGAGTTAGCAATAAATTGAACAAGTCGGAAAAGAGGAGGAAAGGTTGAGTTACAGAAGTTGCTGGAGATGCTTTTGGTTAAGGACCGAAAAGATTTGATAATAGAAAAAAAGGTCAGTTTACCACATTTTCTTTTAATGAAAGTGCGCATGGCTCTTCGAAAAACAGCTTTGCAATGATTTCGAGCAGAAATGAAAACAGATTGGCTCTCTGGGAAAAGGAAGAGAGTTTCATAGTCTGTTACGTACCGCCCCTGATGCGACAGGCATCAAAGCAGGAGCGATCAAACCACGACTGACGAAGAAAAAAAAAAATCTAGAGGGAGATATGATGTGGGCCTCCATCCCAACCAAGATAACCTCCGCTATGCGTTCAGCACAACGTGAAACATACTGACAAGTGAAGTAGTACCCATGAGTTTTGGAATTCTGAGAACCTGTTCATCAATTATTCTGTTTTTACTACTTATGAGGGACAAACCGGGGATCTGGGCTAAATGATCTTATGATGGCTACATTTTTCTGTGTCTTGACATTTCCCGAGACACAACACCGTCCAACGCAGTCTTTTTCCAGACATTGAAGCTTGTTTTGTCAACAGTAATACCTCTAGACACAAACACACACACACACACACACGCTTGCGTGGGACACTGGCATGTGTGACGGGAAATATCACGACACAGAAAAATGCAGCTATTATAAAATCATTTAGTCCAGGGTGGCGACGTGTCCCTTCCCCCAGGCAGTAATAATATAATGGAATGATTGACGAACAAGTTCTGGGAATTCTAACGCCTCGCGTTATTGCGTCTGGATATTCTGTTTTTCCTTCCCCGCTGCTGCAGGCCTTCTCCTGCCAGCCTCCCGGAGGGCATTTCATTTCTCACACCCCTCACAGAAATAAACATCTATCTGTCCATTCAGAAGCTAAGCTTAATTTTCCTTTCGTTCCACTCGTCTTGACCGCTTAGAGGGCGTCGTCTTGTCTGGACAGCCAGCCATTCAGTGTCATAATTGTGTTACCAGCGACCCATCGGGCGTGTTAAACAGTCATCAACGCGCAAGATCAATTCATACTTGTACACAACGCTTCTCCTGAGGAAGACACCGGGAGTGATTTGAGAGTGTGTGTGTGGCTTCGAGCGTGGCGTCTGGGATCGCGCCGCCCGGCAACACGCCTAACCGATACGTGTAGCTGTTGTAATACCTCCATGAGCCACCAATTTTGCCAGCGGTCACCCTGAGGCACAACGATTCATCCACCAAGCAGGAGAAGGTAAAGACTGTGAACCCATAACCTTTAACCTCTCGCGTAGTATGGTGCCCCTCGCCACACACCCACGTGTACAAGCACAAGGCACAAGCAATTCCCCGTTCAATAAGATTCTTCCCCTCACTCCCTCCAGCTCAGCTGCTGCTTGATGAAACGTCGGGTCATGGAAAGGTCAGAGGTTGCGGGATCACTTGAGGCAGAGGGCGTTCTTACAATCAGGTCCTGACGCCCGATGGAGGAAGGTGACAAAATTTTGATTGCGCTTATTGCTAGCAACTCCACACAGGCACACACACACAGACACAACACACACAGACACAGACACACACACACACACATGCGGACTTACAGGTAGACACACACATGCATACAAACATTTCCACACACAAAAAGGCAATGAAAGACGGGCAGACACCAGCTCGGTGGAAGCGCGTTTTCCATTCTGCCGCTAGTGTCACCGTTGACAACAGCTCTACCTATCACATAAATCCCCGGAACATCGTCAGTGACCTCCACAACTGCACCGCCGTCAGCAATATCCCTGAAAACCAAGCCAAAAACAGCGGGAAAATTGGGATACTACTTTAAAGTTGTTTCCTGACAGAGAAAAGCCTTGGATACATCCTGTTGCTCAGCTGAGGCAGAAGCGGCGGTCAGCGACACCTTCGAGGAAGACCTGCTCAAGAGGTTCCGCCTTACGGCAGACAGGTGTGGGAGGAGGGTCCCAGTGGCTTGAATTAAGGCAGAAACTCCATACTGCAAGGGGAACTTGGAGGCGTCGTGCATGACTAACCCAGGATACGATTTAGTTCCACGCAGCCTTCCACCAGACGTAAGGGACCCTGCAGACCCTGATACTCCCTGGAGTCACTTGGGCCCAGGAGGGTGTGTCACAAGATCCAGGAGCCAGCGATGGGGAAGCAAGCAAGCCGCGACCCTCACTAAATGCTTCAACGCCATTAACGGATATCGTTACGAGAGTTGAATGTCGGAATATCTAAGAGCGCTCTACACTAACACCAGTGAGCGACGGTTGGCAGAATCCGGGAAAATGAAGGAGAATAAGGAAGGTAATGAGTCCAAGTTCACATATGACAAGGGTGTGTTATACAGTAAATTTTTAGAGGGATCGGATAAGAGAGACAAAATTGAATCGGGTGGCGTTGCCAACCAAGTTCAGGAGTAAGGCATTACGAGTAGCTAATGAGTCAAATTTCGATGGTCACTTAGACGTTGACAAAGAAGACAACAGAGATGATTCGTGTGTCATTTCGTTCAGCCAGGGGTACAAGCTGGCACACTGAGGTACTGCAGGTCGTGTGGGGTTTGTTAGCGCTCCATACCAAAGGGACACGTGAACACGTTACTAATGAGAAGGGCGACGCCATTGATAGATGAAGCATTTTGGAGAATGGCATTCAACGCTCTGGGTCCGACTGTGCCTGCCTCTCAGATGGAAAACAGGTTTATACTTTACGGCGGTTTATTATGCAACCCGATACCCGGAGGCTGTCGTCCTAAAAGACACTGATACGTAATCAGGAGCAGAAGCCTCGATGGCTATTCACTCCAGTGCGGCTGTACCCGAGGAAGTATCAAGTGACTGGAGTAACTGATTTACGTCAGACGAAATGAAGGAAGTTTATGGACTCTTTGTCCATACACCAGATCATAGCTACCCATTACCATCCAGGTTGCAGTAGTTAGTGGAGAAGTTTAGCGGGACGTTGGGGTCTACGATAAAGATAATGCTTGAAGAGTGGCTGGAAGGCTGGTATAGATATGTGACTCCTTAAGCGTCCGCAAACAGGAAGCACCGCAAGAGGGTACAGGTTTATTATCATTTGACCTATTGTATGGTTGAGTGGTGTGAGATCCATTATGCACACTGAAAGAATTATGGACCAGGTTAGAGAGAATTTGTGAGATAACTCAGGAAGAACAAAAAAAAAAAAAAAAAGGCAGCAACGAGATATAAAAAAATGTCTACAATAGGAGAACCAAACAACGTACTTTGATGTTTAGGGTTGAGGTATTGCTCCTTTTACCAACAGATGAGAACAAACTTCTCTTATGCACTGAAAGGGACCATTTCTTGCAGGAGGCAAAGTGGGTGCAATGGATAACCGAACTGATACGGGATATTCAGCGGAGGCATTTCATGATAATTTCCTGCAAGCATTCTACGGAAGGAGAAGGGGAGGACCGTGTGGCTTCGTTATCAGAGGTGCTCAGCTTAGCGTACATGCGGACGACGGCTGGTACGAGACTGGACGAGAAGACGACCAGGATAAGGAGGAAGGTGTTACGAAGAGGTCAAGTTGAGTGACTGTGGTGGACCTCCATTTCTAGAGTCGGAGGAAAATAGAGGCCAAAAGGTTACCAGCTAATTTGTTCTGGAAAAATGGAAGCTTAAGAAAAAGATTTGTAGAGGGAGTATTCACAGGTCTGTGCATATATCCACGACCTGGATGTACCACGGTGGGCAAACACGAGACTGCATGTTTACAGATCCAGAACCAATTAAGAAAGGCCTCACGCACGAAGGGAAGCCAATAGAGAGGTTTTCTTGAGACGACAGAAGATGACACTGTTGAACCCTTACAACATCCTCACATTCATCACCCGTGGAGACCATGAGAAGGGTGATAGTGAGAGACTTTGTTGCGACTTTAAGAAGCTGAACTCTGTAACTGTAAATGATACCGAACCGATTCCAGATCAAGAGGAGGGTTTTTACAGTCAGTCAAGGATGGATATTTTACCGAGGTGGATTTGATGAAAGGTCATCTGCAGGTACCACTGACGGAGGAGACTAAACTGCTTTTCTTGTTCCGGACGACCTGCATCGGTTTTGCGATACGCCATTGGGTTTGGTTTATATACTCTCTTACGATTCAGTCGCATTGTACGTAATTTGTGAAAAGGGAACTGAAAGGCGTAGATAATTCTATTCATGATATTCGAATTCATTCTCGCAGCTGGAGGGAGCATCTGGCATCATTAGAACGGCTGTTGGTTTGGCTTTCTCGAAAAAACTGATAGCTCGAACAAGTAAGCGAAAAAGTGGAATAATTGATACGTAAATTTCTGTTTGCTCTCCACATTCACAAGTTCGTCCTCCAGCTTATTCCACTCGCCTTCCACTCTCATACTATAAAGATATTTTTCTTTGCATCTTTCGCTATCAAGTTTCTTACTTGATTTCACATTGTGTTCTCTGGTTGTTCTATATTCTCGCGTCTTTGGAAGAACTGTTCACTGTTTACGCCAACAACTTCGTTTGAAAACTTAAAGGCTGTGATCAAGTCACTACTTACTCTTCTCTCTTCTATGGTAGACAAATTCAAGGCCTCTATTCTTTCCTTGTAATTTAGCTCTCTTAAATCTGCCACCATCTTTGTTGCCCTCCTCTGGACCTTCTCTATTGGTTCTTTGTGCTTCAGTAAGTAAGGTAATCCAGTGAGAGAAAATATTCCAGTTTTTGCCTAAAGTAGGATGTGAACAGCTTGCTGAATACTTCCTTATCCACATATTTGAATGTGATTCTAAAACAGTAAAGAGTTGGTCTCCTTTACTGTTCTCCTAAATGTGGGACTCTGGCGACAGGTTAAGGACGGTACCCACTCTCAAGTGTTTGTGTGTGTGTGTGTGAGTGAAGCCACCCTCCCTCCCACTAAGTCCCCTGACCGGGTTCCATCGATTACATATATTTACAAGATTTACACAGATGAAAGCTACCCTTAGTGGCAAAAGAGACCACCTTGGCTTCACTGATGTCCGTGCGTCTGTCATGCTACCCCGCTCTGACCGGTTTGATGATATGAACAAAGAGAGCCAGTCTGATTTGACCGGTCTGGTCTCCCCACGACGAAGGCAAATTGCGGGGGAAAGGCTTCGATAAATCAGCCAACTCCTCCACACTGTGATCGCCAGTTAAATATATCACCCCCAGAGTGTCCGTTGACCGTGTTTAAATAAGAGCGTGTTTCCAGTCCACTGTTCCCTATAGAATTTCCCTGTCGGTATACTCTGTTTTACACGGTGCTTTCTGTATAGGTATTTTCCTGCCGGCTGATGTGGCGGAGGGAGAGGTGGGTGTCGGAGGGAAGGAAGCCTTCTGCTCTTATTATCTTGTCTCCATCTTTAGTGACCGGCGGAGGAGGGAGGGAGGAAGCCTTGTGTTTTACCATCCTGTTCCCCCCATGTGAAAACATTAGCAACGATGGATGCCGTTACTTCCTTCCTTCCTTCCCCCCCCCCCTCCCCCCCCCCAGGGAGATGACCCCGCGCGTTCCCCGCCCTTGTCAGGTCGCATAGCTTATTTGTAGCCTGGGGACTAGCCACTCGAGTGAAGAGAATATTGAAAGTTGTAACAGCAATTTCATTACTAACAACGAGACTTTACCAGCACGGTCTCTAGAGCCTGCAAGAAAAACTCGACGTAGGTCATAAGTTCCCGGACATTACATTTATACCCACGATAAACAGGACGTTGCTGTGTCCGTTGCCTTAATGCCAACCTTGTGGTACATGAGTCAGGTTTGCCCACGAACAATATCCCCCAGTGCTGGACGTGCATCTCATTTCCTGTCTCATATTTCCGTCCACATCGGATATTTCTTGCTGGGACCAGCGTGTCGGATATCCTCCTGGCTTGGACCGGCATGCCGGATATCCTGACTGGGACCTGGCATGCCGGATATCCAGACTGGGACCTGGCATGCCGGATATCCTGACTGGGACCTGGCATGCCGGATATCCAGACTGGGACCTGGCATGCCGGATATCCTGCCTGAGCCAAGGTGAGTGGCACGCAACCCTTGCTTGACCACTTCTGGGTAAACAAAATGTGCCGCAAGTGGCATTATCGCCCATAAACACAGGCAAACCTTGAACCATTTTTTGACACGAGTCTAGCAATCCCAGCTCACAGGAACACCGAGCAAAATCATGGCCAGTTTCGCTAAAGCGATCATGATGAAGTCTTTTTTCTGAAAGGTCCATTACAACGGTTGACGTTAGATTTATTTTGCTCTCCTAAAGTGGGTGTACAGTTGTAGAACTATTTGCAGATACTTCGAGTAAATTAGTCAGTTTTTGTATCGTTATGGGGATAAAATGGGTCTGTATGACCTTTTCTTTCTATTTCTTTTTCCCATACATATTTGCCATTTCCCACATTAGCGAGGTAGCGTTAAGAACAAAGGACTGAGCCTTTGAGGAAAAATCCTTAGCTGGCCCCCTTCTCTGTTGCTTTTTTTGGAAAAGTGAAAGCAGGAGGGGAGGATTTCCAGCCCCCCCGCTCCCTCCCCTTTTAGTCGCTTTTTACGACAAGCAGGGGATACGTGGGAAGTATTCTTTCTCCCCTATCCCCAGGGATGATATATATATATATATATATATATATATATATATATATATAAAAGAACTGCCTAAAATCAATCAACAGTAGAAACAATGAAAAGAGAATATCTTTCATGAAAGAGTAACAAGACAAAATGTAGATAATAACATGTTTAATCCACTGGCCAGTCATCTCAGAAGATTACTCCCTCGGCTGAACGACAGAATCCCGAACACCTCGGCAGACGAACTCTTGCAGTGCGGTGGAACGCTTCGCTAACTGCGAAATTCCATTCCTCACCTGTTGTAGGATCAGAGGCTCCAACTACTTTCATCTCTTGGTCCTCTTCAGCGGAGAAAATCCATAGGTTTCTTAGATACTGGTGATCCACCGGCGTCCTCAGTATTCCCACATCGTCTTGTCCACCCAGAAGATCTCGCACAGGTTGTTCTGTCATGAGGAAGTGCTTGCCCCGTCTTGCACGAAGATCATGTCTTTGCAGCTGTGGTGGTGTCACACATGGTGGTACTTAGCGATATACACTGGCCTCCACAGTGCCAGTGGGGAAGAGTGTGACCCCACTGATTCCAGTGCTGGAAATTGTGACCAAGGCTGTCACGCCCGGTCGGCTGAGCTGACCACAGAACTTTACTGAAGATTTGATTTTCCTCAAGTACCCCAAGCAAGCAGCAGCGGGTAGATGTGGTCGATATCCCTTGCACCCAGAGTGACGCTGATTCCTCATTTAGTGAAGGTCTTGTAGTACGCAGGTCTTGGACTCACACTCTTTACGCTTTTGAGTTGGTTCTGTACGTATGTGTGTGAGGCATTTTTGATATGAAGAATGAACCCGTTAACGAATGGAGCTATGTATACATGAACTGTCTGGTAACTTTTAGTTTCTATATATATATATATATATATATATATATATATATATATATATATATATATATATATATATGTGTATATAT
>JAYMFT010248931.1:0-10936 GCA_038088735.1 Panulirus argus
TGTGTGTGTGTTTGTGTGTGTGTGTGTGTGTGTGTGTGTGTGTGTGTGTGTGTGTGTGTGTGTGTGTGTGTGTGTATTTGTGTTTATGTATGTGTGCTTGTCTCTGTATGTGTGTATGTGTGTGTGTGTATTTGTTTTTGTGTTGGTGTGTGTTTTTTTTTGTGTGTGTGCGTGTGTGTGTGCGTGTGTGTATATATCCGTGTGTTGTTATATGCGTGTGTGTGTGTGTGTGTGTGTGTGTCCATGTGAAGAAAGACACTGTGAGGCAGAAAACTTGTGAGGGAAGACACTGTGAGGCAGACATCTTGTGAGGCAGGACACTTGGTAGGCAGGACTCTGTGAGGCAGGACACTGTGAGGCAGGAAGCTGTGAGGATAGGCACTTGTGAGGCAGGACACTGTGAGGCAGAACACTGTGAGGCAAGATTCTTGTAGCATGACACTTGCGAAGGAGGACATTGTGAGGTTGGACAGTGTGATGAATGACATTTGTGAGGCAGGACACTGTGAGGCTGCACACTTTTGAGTGAGGACACTGTGAGGCTGGATACTGTAAACCAAGATACTGTGAAGCTGGACACTCTGAGGCACGAAACTGTGAAGAAGGACACTGTGAGGTAGGACACTTTTGAGGCAGGACAGTGTCAGGAAGAACACTTGTGAAGCAGCACACTTGTTAGGTAGGACATTTGTGAGGCACGACACTTGTGAGGCAGGACATTTGAGGGTGGACACTTGTGATGCAGGACACTCTGAGGCAGGACACTATGAGGCGTAACACTTGTGAGGCAGGACTCTCTGAAGCAGGACACTTTAAGGCAGGACACTTTAAGGCATGACACTTTAAGGCAGGACACTTTAAGGCATGACACTTTAAGGCAGGACACTTGTGAGGTAGGATACTATGAGGCAGAACACTTGTGAGGTAAGACACTGTGAGGCAGGACACTTGTGAGACAGGAAACTTAAGAGGCAGGACACAGTGAGGTTGGATACTGTGAGGCACGACGCTTGCGAGGCAGGACAGTGTGAGGTAAAACACTTGTGAGGCAGCACATTGTGAGGCAGGACACTGAGGCGTAGCATTTGTGAGGCAGGACACTGTGAGGCGTAACACTTGTGAGGCAGGACACTTGGGAAGCAGGACTCTCTGAAGCAGGACATTTTTAAGCAGGATACTTTAACGCATGACACTTTAATGCAGGACACTTGTGAGGTAGAACACTGTGAGGCAGGACACTTGTGAGGCAGGACACTTGTGAGGCAGGACACTGTGATGCAGGACACTGTGAAAAAGGACACAGGGAGGCTGGTCACTTGTGAGGCAGTACACTGTGAGGATGGATACTGTGAGGCAGGACACTGTGAGGCAACACATTGTGAGGAAGGACACAGGTGAGGTACGATACTTGTGAGGCAGGACATTTGAGGATGGACACTTGTGAGGCAGGACACTATGAAGCGTAACACTTGTGAGGCAGGACACTTTAAGGCATTACACTTTAAGGCAGGACACTTGTGAGGTAGGACACTGATAAGCAGGACACTTGTGAGGCAGTACACTGTGAGGCAGGACACTGTGAAACAGGACACTGGGAGGCTGGTCACTTGTGAGGCAGGACACTGTGAGGCTAGACACTTGCGAAGCAGGACATTTGTGAGGCAGGACACTTGTGAGTTAGGACACTGTAAGGCAGGCCACTTGTGAAGCAGGAAACTCTGAGGCAGGACATTGTGACGCATTACACTGTGAGTCAGAACACTTGTGAGGCACGACAGTGTGAGGCGGAACACTTGTGAGGCTGCACATTTGTGAGGCATGACATTTGCGAGGCACGACACTTGTGAGGCACGACATTTGAGGGTGGACGCTTGTGAGGCAGGACACTCTGAGGTACGACATTGTGAGGCGTAACACTTATGAGGCAGGACACTAGTGAAGCAGGACACTAAGGCAGGACACTTTAAGGCATGACACTTTAAGGCAGGACACTTGTGAGATAGGACACTGTGAGGTAGGACACTTGTGAGACAGGACACTTGTGAGGCAGGACACTGTGAAACAGGACACTGGGAGGTTGGTCACTTGTGAGGCAGGACACTGTGAGGCTGGACACTATGAGGCAGGACACTGTGAGGCAGGACTCTGTGAGTAGAACACTTGTGAGGCAGCACACTTGTGAGGCAGGACATTTGTGAGGCACGACACTTGTGAGGCAGGACATTTGAGGATGGACACTTGTGAGGTAGGACACTTTGAGGCAGGACATTTGTGAAGCAGGACTGTCTGAAGCAGGACACTTTAAGGCAGGACACTTAAAAGGCAGGACACTTGTGAGGCAGGACATTTGTGAGGTAGGACAATTGTGAGGCAGGACACTTGTGAGGTAGGATGCTTGTGAGGCAGGACACTTGTGAGGCAGGACACTTGTGAGGTAGGACATTGTGAGGCAGGGCACTTTGAGGCAGGACACTCTAAGGCAGGACACGGTGAAGCATTACACTGTGAGTCAGAACACTTGTGAGGCAGGGCAGTGTGAGGCATGACACTTGTTAGGCAGGACCCTGTGAAGCAGGACACTGTGAGGCAAGACACTTGTCAGGCAGGACACTGTGAGGGAGGACACTTGAACCATGACCACCACTGCTGCTGTGGGTTGGGGGTCCAGGAATGAACAAGATCCGAGGTTGGCTGAGGTGTTATGCCACTATCCTCGTTTTGGCCATGAACCCGGCCGTTCGAATCTCTTCAGAGAAGCTCTCAGATCCTTTAAAGAGGATTTACATCTCAATAATACCATAACGCAGCCGAGAGTAATGCTTTGATGCTATCAGTAATGTTTCTTTCTTGCATCTTTGCAACCTTTCATGTTTAACGAGATCATTGCTGACCCGTCGGGCGCCCCGTGGCAACAGGCGACGCCCGTCTATATTTCCCACAATCTCTTGATATCACTTACCACACGGCCGCTATATTTCCTGCACTTCCTTACCTCTATTCTTCTTTATTTCTTTTATAACTCTTATCATCCATCTCCTTACTTCATAACTGCAGGTTTTACCATCTTACTTTACCGGTCACTAAGTGGAGCAACAGAGATATTTTACACGAAAATCATATTCAACGCAGACGGCATGACAGCCTCTCTGCCCCTAGTACATTTGGTGACACACCGCTAGACACAATTCCCTTGTACACGCTCTAGAGAACTGACGCTCCATGTTCTTTCACGGCCGTATCGATCCAAGTTCTTTCTTGCGCCACCGCTTAAATTTTACCAGATGTTTGCATTTCTTAAACTGCTGCATCCTACACCATCCTAATGGTTCCCTGACCTGCTGCATCCTACACCATCCTGATGGCTACCTGATCTGCGGCTAAGAGGTGTAAACTCACTCTAGGTACAGCAGTCATTCCAGTAGCCTCTGTTCCACAGTTGTCATGGACTGTTTCCATTTTTAGGCTCGGGCATCGCAGTCTGTCGCTTAATCTCCTGAATATCAAAGAGGGAGACAAAACATTTGAATACCGGATTCAGTGTAAGCAGATTACGTGGTATAAAAATAACCTGACTGTGAACTAGATAAGACACACCTGTGATTGGCCTACTTACTGCCAGAACACCAGGACATTGTCATTGTTCACTGCCACTACAACACTAGGATATTGTCAGCTTCCACCACAACACCATGAGGTTGTCAGGTCTGTTGCCATCAGAACACCAGAATGTTGTCAGGATCTGCTGCCACCACAACACCAGGATATTGTCATTGTCTGCTGCCACCACAGCACCAGGATGTTGTCAGGGTCTGCTGCCACCAGAACACGAGAATGTTGTCTGGATCTGCTGCCACCAGAAAACCAGAATGTTGTCAAGGTTTGTTGCCACTGAAACACAAGGATGTTGTCAGGATCTGCTACCACCACAACATCAGGATGTCAGGAACTGTTGCCACCAAGATGTTGTCAGGATCTGTTGCCATCACAACCCTAAGTTGTCAGGATCTGCTGCAACCAGAACACCAGGATATTGTTAAGTTCTGATGCCACCACAACACCAAAGCATTGCCAGGATCTGCTGCCACCACAACAAGATATTGTCAGGATCTGCTGCTAACACAAAACCAGGATGTTTTCAGGGTCTACTGCCACTACAACACCAGGATATTATGAGGATCTGCTGGCATCACAACATCAGGATGTTGTCAGGGTCTGATGTCACCACAACACCAGGAAATTGTCAATATCTGCTGTCACCAGAACACCAGGATTTGTCAGGATCTACTGTCATCACAACATCAGGAAGTTGTCAGGGTCTGCGGCCACTAAAACACCAGGATGTTGTCAGGGTCTGCTGCCACCGCAACACCAGGATATTGTCAGGGTCTGCTGGCGCCAGAACACCAGGATATTTTCATGATCTGCTGGCACTAGTACACCAAGATGTTATCAGGATCTGCTGCCACCACAACATCAGGTTATTATTTGGATTTGCTGCCACCACAACACCAGGATGTTGTCAGGATCTGCTGCCATCAGTACACCAGGATATTGTCAGGATCTGCTGCCACCACATCAGGATGTTGTTAGGAACTGCTGCTACCAAAATATCAAGATGTTGTCAGGACCTGCTGCAATCACAACCCCAGGATGTTGTCAGGATCTGCTGCAACCAGAACATCAGAATATTGTCTGGTTCTGCTGCCACCACAACACCAGGATATTGTCAAGTTCTGCTGCCACCACAACACCAGAATATTGCCAGGATCTGCTGCCACCACAACACCAGGATGCTGTCAAGGTCTGTCACTACAGCACCAGGATATTACGAGGATCTGCTGCCACTACAACACTGGGATGTTGTCAGTGTCTGATGCCACCATAACACCATGATATTGTCAGTATCTGCTACCGCTAAAAGAACAGGATGTTGTCAAGGTCTGCTGCCACCAAAACACCAAAATGTTGTCAGGATCTGCTGCCACCACAACATAGGGATATTGTCAGGATCTGCTGCCACCACAACACTAAGAAGTTGTCAGTTTCTGTTGTCACCACAACATTAAGATATTGTTAGGGTCTGCTGCAACCACAACACCAGGATGTTGTCAGGATCTGCTGCCACCAGTACACAAGGATGTTGTTATGGTCTGCCCCCACCACAACATCAGCATATTGTCAGGATCTACTGCCACCACAAAACCAGGATATTGTCAGTCTCTGCTGCCACCACAACACCAGGTTGCTGTCAGGGTCTGCTGCCGCCAGAACAGGATATTGTCAAGTTCTACTGCCACCACAACATCAAAATATTGTTAGGATCTGCTGCCACCACAACACCAGGATATTGTCAGTCTCTGCTGCCACCACAACACCAGGTTGCTGTCAGGGTCTGCTGCCACCAAAACACCAGAATGTTGTCAAGGTCTGCTGCCACTACAACACCAGGATATTGTCAGGGTCTGCTGCCGCAACAAAACCAGGATATTATCAGGATCTACTGCCACCACAACACTAAGATGTTGTCAGGTTCTGTTGCCACCACAACACCTGGATATTGTCAGGGTCTGCTGGCACCAGAACACCAGGATGTTGTCAGGATCTGCTGCAACCAGTACACCAGGATGTTGTCATTTTCTGCTACTACCACAACATCATGATATTGTCAGGGTCTGCTGCCACAACAACACCAGGATATTGTTAGGATCTGCTGCCAACACAACACCAGGATGTTGTCAGGTTCTGTTGCCGCCAGAACAGCAGGATGTTGTCAGGGTCTGCTGCCACCACAACACTAAGATACTGTCAGTGTCTGCTGGCACCAGAACAACAGGATGTTGTCAGGATCTGCTGATACCAGTACACCAGGATGTTATCATTTTCTGCTCCTACCACAACATCAGGATATCATCAGAATCTGCTGCCACAACAACACCAGGATATTCTTAGGATCTGCTGCCACCACAACACCAATATAATGTCAGGATCTTCTGCTACAGAAAACACCAGGATACTGACAGGATCTGCTGCCACCACAACATCAGAATATTATCTGTGTCTGCTGCCACCACAACATCAGGATGTTGACAGAGTCTGCTGCCACCACAACGCCAGAATATTATCAGGGTCTGCTGCCACCTGAAAACCAGGAAGTTGGCAGGGTTTACTTCCACTATAACACCAGGATGTTGTCAGGGTCTGCTGCCACCAAAACACCAGGATGTTGTCAGGGTCTGCTGCCACCAGAACACCAGGATATTGACAGGATCTACTGCCACCACAACAACAGGATGTTGTCAGGGTCTACTGCCACCAAAACAAGGATTTTGTCAGGATCTACATCCACCAAATCACCAGGATGTTGTCATGGTCTGCTGCCACCAGAACACCGGGATGTTGTCAATGTCTGCTGCCACCAGAACACCAGAATGTCGTCATAGTCTGCTGCCACCACAACACCATGATATTGTCAGGGTATGCTGCCATCAGAACACCAGAATGTTGTCAGGATCTGCTACCACCAGAAACCAGAATGTTTTCAGGATCTGTTGCCACCAAAACAAAAAGGATGTTTTCAGGATCTGCTGCCACCACAACACCAGGATGCTGTCAGGGTTTGCTGCCACCACAACATTTGGAAGTTGTCGGGGTCTACTGCCACCAAAACACCATAATGTTGTCTGAATCTGCTGTCACCAGAACACCAGGATATCATCAAGGTCTCCTGCCACACAACACTATGATATTGTCAGGATCTACTGTCAACAAAACATCAAGAAGTTGTAAGGGTCTGCTACCAACACAACACTAGGATATTATCAGGGTCCGCTGCCGCCAAAACATCAGAATATTGTCAGGATCTGATGCCACCAAAACACCAGGATGTTGTCAGGGTCCGCTGGCGCCAAAACACCAGGATATTGTTATGATCTACTGCCACCAGTACACCAAGATGTCAGGATCTGCTGCCACTACATCAGGATATTGGTTGAATCTGCTGCCACCACAACACCAGGATGTTGTCAGGATCTGCTGACATCAGCACAACAGGATGTTGTCATGGTCTGCTCCCACCAAAATATCAAGATGTTGTCAGGAACTGCTGCCACCACAATATCAGGATATTGTCAGGATCTGCTGCCAACACAAAACCAGGATGTTGTTAGGGTCTGATGCCACCACAACACTACGATATTGTCACTATCTGCTGCCACCACAACACCAGGATGTTGTCAGGGTTTGCTGTCACCAAAACACCAGAACGCTGTCAGGGTGTACTGCCACCACAAAATCAGGATATTGTCAGGATCTATTGCCACCACAACACTTGGATGTTGTCAGGTTCTGTTGCCACCTCAACACCTGGATGTTGTCAGGGTCTGCTGCCACTACAACACCAAGATATTGTCAGGGTCTGCTGATACCAGTACAGCAAGATGTTGTCATGTTCTGCTCCCACCACAACATCAGGATATTGTCAGGATATGTTGCCACAACAACACCAGGATCTTGTTAGGACCTGCTGCCACCACAACACCAGGATAATGTCAGGATCTGCTGCCACCAGAATACCAGAATATTGTCAGTGTCTGCTGCCACCATAACATCAGAATGTTGACAGGGTCTGCTGCCACCAGAACACCAGGATGTTGTCAGTGTCTGCTGCCTACACAAAACAAGGATGTTGTCAGGGTCAGGTGCCACCACAACACCAGGATATTGTCAGAATCTAATGTCACCACAACACCAGGATGTTGTCAAGGTCTGCTGCCACCAGAACACCAGGATGTTGTCAGGGTCTACTGCCACCAGAACATCAAAATATTGTCAGGGTCTGTGCCACCAGAACAACTAGATGTTGTCAGGATATGCTGCCAGCACAACACCAGGATATTGTGAGGACCTCTTGTCACTATAACACCAGATATTGTCAGGATCTGCTGCCACAACAACACCAGAATATTGTCAGGGTCTATTCCCACCAGAACACCAGGATGCTGCAGGGTCTGTTTCCACTATGGCACCAGGATGTTGTCTGGGTCTGCTGCCACCAAAACACCAGGATATCATCAGGGTCTGCTGCCACCACAACACCAGAATGTTGTCAGGGTGTGTGCGACCAGAACATCAGATGTTGTCAGGGTATGCTGCCAGCACAACACTAGGATACTGTGAGGATCTCCTGCCACCACAACCCAAGGATATTGTCAGGATCTGCTGCCACCAGAACATCAAGACTGTCAGGATCTGCTGCCACCACAATACCTGGATGTTGTTAGGGTCTGCTGCCACCGCAACACCAGAATATTGTCAGTGTCTGCTGCTACCACAACAACAGGATGTTGACAGTGTGTGCTACCACCAGAACACCAGGATATTGTCAGGATCTAATGTCACAAGAACACCAGAATATTGTCGGGGTCTGTTCCCACCAGAATACCAGGATGTTGTCAGGATCTGCTGCCACCAAAACATCAAGATATCATCAGGGTCTGCTGCCACCACAACACCAGGATGTTGTCAAGGTCTACTGCCACCTAAGCACCAGGATATTAGCAGGATCTACTACCACCACAACACCAGGATGTTGTCAGGGTTTGCTGCCCCCAGAACACAAGGATTTTGTCAGGATCTACTGCCACCAGAACACCAGGAAGTTGTCAGTGTCTGCTGCCACCACAACACAAAAATAGCGTCAGGATCTAATGTCACCACAACACCAGGATGTTGTCAGGGTCTACTGCCACCAGAACACTAGAACAATGTCAGGGCCTGCTGCCACCAGAACACCAGGATGTTGTCAGAGCCTGCTGCCAACACAACACCAGGATCTTGAAAGAGTCAGCTGCCACCACAACACCAGAATATTTTCAGGGTCTGCGCCACCAAAGGACCAGGATATTGTCAGGGCCTGCTGCCACCAGAACACCAGAATATTGTCAGGCTCTGCTGCCACCATAACACCACGATGTTGTCAGGGTGTGCTACCACCACAACAACGGGATATTGTCAGAATGCGCTGCCACCACAACACCAGGATGTTGTCAGGGTCTGATGCCACCAGAACATCAGGATGTTGTCAGGATCTGCTGCCAAAACAACACCAGGATTTTGTTAGGGTTTGCTGCCACCACAACACCATGATATCGACAGGATCTACTGCCACCACAGCACCAGGATGATGTCAGGGTCTAATGCCACCACAACACCAGGATGTTGTAAGGGTCTGATGTCACCAGAACACCAGTATGTTGTCAGGGTCTGCTGCCACCACAACACCAGGATGTTGTCAGTGTCTGCTGCCACCAAAACACAAGGATATTATCAGGATCTAATGTCACCACAACACCAGGATGTTGACAGGGTCTACTGCCACTAGAACACCAGAATAATGTCAGGGTCTGCTGACACCAGAACACCAAGATATTGTCAGGGTATGCTGCCAGCACAACACCAGGATATTGTCAGGGTCTGCTGCCACCATAACACCATGATATTGTCTGGGTCTGCTGCCACCACAACACTAGGATTTTGTCAGGTTCTGCTACAACTAGAACACCAGGATATTAACAGGATCAACTGCCACCAGAAAAATATTATGTTTTCGGGATAAGCAGCCGCCCAGGGTGGTACTACCGTCCTGACTGAGGAGCGTTAAAGTGGTGCCCGGAACGATGCTACACTCTCCATATCAGGATTGCTCGTCTTAATTCCTGTCTCATCAAAACGGGACTACCGGGCTAGTCCTGCCATCTTCTTACAAGCACCACACACCTAATCATACTTTGCTTATTATTATTACTTTTTTCACAAAAGTACCCTTGCCAATTCCTATCCGCTGTAACATTTATAAGCATCATGATGACAGTGTCCATCAGATCTGTGGCCCATAGTCCCCGGCATCATGGCGTGCTATGAATCTCCAGGTTTCAGCCTGAATCTACTGCCAGTGAGAGGGAGGGCTCTAGCAGTAGTAGCACCGGCCCCTCTCATGACTTTCCCTTTTCTGTGAGACATTCCTCTTTTTCTATTCACTATACCAGCAATCGTGGTCTCTCTAGTAACCTCTCCTCAGTCGAACATCATCTGTCTAGTACCTCTCCTAATATCTAACTTCTGTCAGAGACACAGTTGTCTAATGATGTTCTCACTAGCCCCTTTTTCATATCTAACTACAATCTCCACTCGCGTTTCCGTTTCAAAGGTGGTGATTGTGCTCATTCCCACATAAACACACTTGTTGAACGCCTCAAGGATCTTGAATCCCCAAACTTTGATGTTATGTAGCTCAGAGTCTGTCTCTCTACTACCACACTTGTCCCCTGTTTCGCCTACTGCTCCCCTAATTCTACGAATTTGTATCCTTCTTCGACTATCTAAACTCCTGCCATGAGGCTGTGACATCCTCTCACCCGTAAGCTGAGATCCTCTACCTCGGGGATTTCAACGTTCACCATAGGAACTGGTTGAATTCTCCCCACACAGACAGTGAAGGGATCGAAGCCCTTACGTTCTCCATTTTCAGTGATTTAGAGCAAATCATCTCCCACCCTACCCATATACCTGACCGCTATGACCACTCTTTTAATATTCTGGATTTAGATTTCACCTCTAGTCCATCCTGCTGTAAATACACAATCTCGCCCCAATTAGTTCATCTGATCATACTCTCATAAATGCATCTATTCTAACGGCACCTCCTTCTCCAGCAGCCCATTCTAAGCGTAAATACTGGCACCTGAACAAAGCTGACTGGAAAAACTTACGTAACTTCTTTTCTGATTTTCCCTAGGTAAATTACTGTCTCTTATGTGGTGATGCTTCTGTCTCTGCCAGACGCATAACAGAGATTATTCTTTCGGGAATGGAAGCATTTATCCCTTTTTCCTCCAAGACTACTTCTTCATCCAATCCATGGTTAAACCGTTCCTGTTCT
>JAYMFT010248942.1:0-10936 GCA_038088735.1 Panulirus argus
CCCTTTTTAGAAATTGAAAATACAAGAAGGGGAGGGTTTCCAGCCCCCCGCTCCCGCCCCTTTTAGTCACCTTCTACAACACGCAGGGAATACGGGGGAAGTATTCTTACACCCCTATCCCCAGGGGATAGGGTTGTAAGAATATGGGCGCCAGGCACCCCTCCTGATTGTCTTGATCAACCGCGAGGGTTACACCCCATCACCCCGCTGACATCCCTCGTTATCAACACCTTCATGTCAGCCACATCCTGAATGACTGATGCCCCAAGACACAGCTCCTCTCTACCTACAAATGGGGTGCCCTTATGTATATATATGTATGTATATGTGTATGTATATATACGTATATAAGTATATGTTGGTATGTATATGTATGTACTGTGCATATACTGGGACCTATTAAAAAGTTCTGAGACTAGGCCTATGTACAAGAAAGAAAGAAATTGCTTCAAAGTTTGGCACCATCCCCTTCAAAATAGTCCCCTTTGGCACACATACAGTGCTCTCAGCACTGCTGCCACTGCTGCAAGGCTTTCTGGAAGTCTTGTTCTTGAAGCATGTCAAGCACTTTCTGTGATTCATGCTGGATCTCCTCCATGGTGTTAAAACAGCAACCCTTCAGCTGAAACTTTATCTTCGGGAAGAGGAAGAAGTCACAAGGTGCCAAATCTGGTGAGTAGAGTGGGTGTGGTAGGGTCACTGTGCTGTTTGCGGGCTGAAAAATTCATGAGTTACGAGAACTCAATGAGAGGGTGTATTGTCGTCATGAAGCATCTAATTGCTCTCGCGCCACACTTCAGGCCATTTCTGCCAAATGTCCTCCCTCAGGTGTCTCAGAACATTGAAATAGAACTGTCCATTCACGGTCTTGCCATTGGGGATGAATTTACAGTGAACAACCCCACGAATGTTGAAGAAAACGATAAGCATGCTCTTGTTCGCACTGCAGACCTGCCTGGCCTTCTTCAGTTGTGGAGATTTTGGGCTCTTCCAATGTAAAGACTGCTGTTTGGTCTTCAGGACATACCCGTAGACCCAAGTCTCGTCCCCAGTGATGACCCTCAACATGAAGGTTGGGTCATCCATGGCATGCTGATGGAGATCTTGACAGACCTTGGCAAGGTGCTCCTTCTGATTGGGGGTCAGAAGCCTGGGCATGAACTTTGCAGCAATGCAGTGCATGTTCAATTCAGACGTTTGGATTGCCTGAGCTGTTCCGTATGACACATCAATGATGGCAGCAAGGTCTTTAACAGATCTCCAACAATCCTCATGCACAAGTTGCTGAATTGTTTTCACATTTTCAGGGTTTGAGCTCGTAGAAGGTCGCTCAGACCTCTTGTCATCATCCAGTGAGGTTCTGCCACTCTTGAATCACGCATGCCACTCGAAACACCTCGCATGACCCATTCCTTCATTGCCATACACATGACAAATCATGTCAAAGGTCTCAGTTGCAGATTTACCGAGTTTGACACAGAATTTGATGTTTGCTGTCTGCTCTTGTTTGCTGTCCATGATGAAATCGCAAATGTGCATGTGCATGTGGTCGAAAAAACTCCCATAGAACAACACACGATGTTCACAGAATGACTCCACCCAGCAGACAGATTGATGATGGTTACACTTAACTGTAATAGCATGCACATTGCTGTACTGCCATCTGTTGGCATGCTATGGAACTAGTTTCAGAAATTTTTGATACCACCAGGTATGTGCATGTATGTATATATGTGTGTATGTGAGTGAATGGATCTTTCTTCATCTGTTTCCTGGTGCTACCTAACTAATGCAGGAAACAGCGATCAAGTATAGTTTACATACAAGTATTATATCAAAACATTCCAGGATCCTTCATGTCCATGATGCAACAACAACAACAAAGACACTAAACACTCATTGCTCAGAACTCTCCCTACTTTGATACACATCCATGGCTACACTTTATGGTCCTTCCTGGAGAATGGTGTAAGCTTGCTAAATGCTGCTTATGTTTCATAAAGATAGAATGGACTCTTAGGGCTGGAAGTAATTACTTCATCCCTTTGAATTTTCAATTTTTTTGTAAGTTTTCATAAAAATCACTAATTTTTCATATAAAGCTGTTTGAAGCTGCTCTGAGGTCCTCCTTAACCTCCCATATTTTTTGTTTATCAAAATAAATGTAGAAATGTTGACATTTTTTAATGATGATACAGACAGGGTTATTGCATATATCCAATGATTCCTAAGTATGAATAAATTTAGCTTTCAGAACTTTGAGTATTTACAAAAAAGAATATGTATGCCTGTTTCTGTTTGTGCTAATAAGTTTCAACTGTTTACAGACTCAAAGTCAGCTTTTCACTTTCCAATTTCCCTGTCTGCTTCAGTCTGTATACATATGTCTTTTACAATCTATCAAAATGATTTGCTTTTGGTCTGAGTTCTTTTCCTGTTTTTATACTTTTTAGGAGAAAAGTGTGTAGTGCAAAGTCTAATGTAAAGTAATCTATACCAGTAAGTATACTTTATGAAATACATTGAAAATGTTGGTAGAAACATTTACCAGGAAAAGCAGACATAGAAATGGATGGATGTGGTAGTGAAGGGTAATTATGGAGTTTTATTGGCTGCAGTCATGAAGGGTGATATTGGAGTTTTAATGGGAGTGTGGAGATGACCTTACGGGTGAGGTTAGTGGTGCAAGCTTATCACTAGAGATATGTTAATGCTGCTAATTTTCAAATTTGTTTGCAAAATATGTAACAGCAATATGTTTTTAGAAAAATATACTTACTAAACACCACTTCTTCATCAGAATTTGGTTTGTCAATTGCAGTGTCACTTCTGAGAGACAAGCAGCATTAACTGCAAGCAGATCATGACAACTGCATGTACAGGTTGTAAGCTGTAACTTGGACAGACTCTGTATACCCACTCCTCTGCTCCCTTGTGCCAAAATATGTTGTTGTTTGTTACAAACAATACGTATGTGTATGCCTGGTGAAAGTATTCAAGGGTTTATGCTGTGTAAAAGTCTCCGAGCTTCACAATAGATGTGTTGAGTTGGAGAAAGTTACACTCCGATAGAGTCACCAACATTGAAGGCAGGTGCTGGCAGAGCAGATCGTAAGTAATGCATCTGTCTTCACCATAAAGGATAATGTGTGGAGAAATACTACTCAAATGAATGAATGGCCCTCTGGCTTTCATAAAACATGATTTCTTGACTCATTACACCAAATTTCATTATCTCTCACAGTGCTTAATTTTACAATTCATCGCTGCTCTCTGTTAACTCTGCAACATAAAAACGGAGAATAACTTTGTGCATCACCCTGCCAGTAACTGTATTGTGGAAAGTATGAACAATGGCATCTTGAATGTTATGTGCCATGTCATCTTATCTAACAGTACCTCCTGGGAACTGATGAATGCAGCCCATTACTGTTCATAAATAGTCTATTGTTGATGAATAAGGATCTATATCAATAAAGTGAAGGAAATAGTTACTCTTTGCTGATAGTGTATTGTTGTCCATTGCGCTAAGTGGAAGCCTGGTCCAACAATCATCAGTGTATTCGTGTGTTCTTGGTGTGTACAATGCTTCCCTCCAACCATGGTGTCCATGGTGCTTCCTACCATCAATTGTGTGCTTGGTTCCTCTTTCTCTCTTAGGTGTGCATGTCGTGCATGTTGCCTCACTATGTCCGTGGGATGCATGGTACCTCCCTCTGTCCATGACATGCATGGCGCTTTCTCGCCTTCTTTATCCTGAAACTACATGGTTCCTATAGCATTCTTGCTCTTGCTCTAAGACAGGCGAAAGTATATCTGATTTGATTACAAGTCGTGACGAGTATCTTATTAGCGGGGTTTATTTGTTGGGTCTTGGACCGGTGTATCATCAAGTGATTGTGTTGATGATCAAAATGTTCTGATAAAGTACCATATATAGTAATTCTACTGCCAATGAAAGGAAGGGTTCAGGTAGTAGAGCAATGGCCTATCCCATGACCTCTACAAACTTAAGGTACACTCCTCTGACTACAAATTCTTATGTGACTCTGCTGCCATTGACAGGGAGGGCTAAGGTGGCAACATAATGGCCCCTCTCAATACCCTACCTAACTCAAGGAATATCCCATTCCCTACCCTTGGAGCAATCCATTAGACAAAAAGGCTATTGACAGCAGCCACTCAGGATGGTATTACCGTCCTGACTGTGAAGTGTTAGGAGTGTTGGTCTTACTTTTTGTCTCATGAAAACGGGACTACCAGGCTAGTCCCGCCATCGTCTCCTTACCAGCACCATACACCAACTCAAACCTCACTTATTTTCTTCAAATAAATTCTCTTGCCATCTCCTGTCAGCACAATTGTTTTAAAATGTAATCATGATAGAGTCTAACAAACCTATGGCCCCTAGTCCCTGGCATCATGGGGTGCTAAAAAACTCTGGGTTCCCACCTGACTCTACTAACAATGAGGGCTCAGAGAACAATAGTACTGACCCATCCCACAACCTATTTCCTCTATGACAGACCTGCCTTTATTTCTAATCATTATACCAACATTAGTGGTCCCTCTAGTATCCTCTCTTCTGTTGATCAACATCTGTCTAATACCTCTCCTAATATCTTACTTCTCTCTGAGACCCAATTGTCTAATGATGGTCTCACTAGCACCTTTTTCATACCCAGCTATAATCTTAATTGACAATTCTGGTTCACAGGTGGTGTCTGTGCTTATTCCAACATCACACCAGTTGCATACTTTCTCTCATATTTCTGCAAATTTCATTTCTCTCTTTGAGTATCAAAATTCCTGCCAAGTGACTGTGACATCCTCTCAACCCCAAGCTGAGATCCTCTACCTATGGGGATTTCAACATTAAGTATTGGTAATGGTTGAATTTCTCCCATACAGATGGTAAGGGGACTGAAGCCCACGTTCTCCATTCTCAATGATCTAGGGCAAATTATCTACGACCCCACTCATATTCCTGACAGCTGTGATCACTTTCTTAATATTCTGGATCTGTTTTTCACCTCTAATCCTTCATGCTGTAACTACCCAATCTTGACCCCAACTGGTTAATCTGATCACACTCTCATAAATGTACCTATTCTAATAGCACCTCCCCTTCTAGCAGCCCTTTCTAAATGTAAATATTGGCTCCTCAACAAAGCTGAGTGGAATAACCTACGAAAATTCTTTACTGACTTTCCTTGAATAAATTACTGTTTCTTGGGTGGTGATATTACTGTCTCTGCCAACTGCAGAGCAGAAGTTGTGAGAATGGAGGAATTTATTCCCTTTTCCTCCAAGGTGATCTCTTCTTCTAATCCATTGTTCAACCGTTCCAGTTCTGGGGTTCATTCAAGCAAGGGATCAGGCATATTGGTCTTGGAAAAACTCTCCTTCCTCCAAACTCCATTCAGCAGTTATCACTGCCCATAATCAGTGCAAGTATGTTATTTATAAAGCAAAGTGTTCCTTTATTCAAAGGATAATCTCTCCTCATCATCCACAGACTGATCTTTTCGGTCTTTAGTTAAGGGAATCTCTAACAACTTTTGTCACCCTACCTTTCCTTCACTTTTCTGTTCTGACGGTACTATAGCTATCTCTCTAAAAGACAAAGCAACTCTTTTTGATTCCTGTTTCTCCTTCATCTCTACCTTGGATGACTAAAATTCCTTCACTCCCTGATGCTCCTCTTACTAATCCTATGCCTCTTCCCACAATCTTTTATCAAGCAGTTGAAAAAGTGCTTCTCTCTCTGGACACAAGTAAGGTTTATGGCTCTGATGACATCTGTACCCATGTCCTGAAAGAGTGTGCCTCTGAACTAGTATGTTTGCTTGCTCATCTGCTCTGTTTCTGTTCACAAACCATTACTTTTCCTTTATCTTAGAGGCATGCATTGTTATATCCTATCCCTAAAAAGGGTGACTATTCTAACCCATCTACCTATTGTCCCGTAGCTTTGACATCAACCATTTCCAGTCTTTGAATCCCTCCTCAGCTCCCAATCCTCAGACATCTCGAGTCTCACAGTCTTCTCTCTGATCACCAATACGGCTTCCATAGGGCGAAATCCACAAGTGATATTCTTTACTATCTTACTAATGTTTAGTCATCATCTCTGAAAGATTTTGGGTTATCCTATGAAGCTGTACTTGATATATCTAAAGCTTTTGACAGGGTGTGGTACTGGAGTCTCATCTCTAAGCTCCTGTCTTTTGGCTCCCCTCCCTCACTTTGCTCCCTCATATCTGCTTCCTCTCTGGCCAATATATCTCCATGGCTTTAGATGGATAAACGTTTTCCCCTTTCTCCATCAATGCAGTGTCCCTCAAGGTTCTGTCCAGTCTCCTACATTTTTTCTCCTTTTTATCAACAATTTCCTTTTTTTCCACAAAAAACAAATGCCTTCATATGCTGACTCAATACTGCATTCCTCCATATCCTCTAATTCTGCTCCTTCTTCTCTCATTCAATCTGCATCTCGTCTTGACACAACTTTCTCAATAAACTCAGATTTGGACAAGGCAACTCCAAGGGTTGGATGAAACCTGGTTAAATTTAATGCCTCCTAGACCCAGTTTCTACCTATCTCTCTATCGAAAACTTCTCACAGCTTTCTTCTCTCCTTCAATGGCTCTGCATTATTGTAGCATCCACTCTATTTTGGAAACCCCACATTATGGAATTAGTTAAGTCTGCCTTTAAGAAACTGGGAGTCTTGTTTAGACATCGAAATTTCCTTTCTTCCAAACAGTTGCTCCGTTTATAAAAAAACTAATATATCCTTTCATGGAGTAATGCCCTTACATCTGGAGTGCTTCCAGCTTTTCAGCCTTATTTGACAGATTTGAGATGAAAGTGGTCTGACATCAATTCTCCCAAGCTAACTTCAAAACCTGAGCCACTTACCCTAAGCTGGAATGTTTGTTTACTTTCCCTCTCTTTTAGGTATTACCTTGGGTTTTGCTCCTGAGAGCTGGCAGCTTGTGTGCCCCATCCACTACCTGAACCAAACCATACTCAGCAAACAGCTGTGTCATGTGACTACTGTGTGGCTGTTGGCAACTCAAACACAGGCAGCTTTGATATGTTTTTTTCCCAACACCTCATAAGCTTTGAAGCTCTCTTGCCCTCTTGTCTTTTCCAATAACTATGACCTGGCACATTTTCACTTCCTCCAAAATTCATAAATAATTTCCCTTGTCTCTTCTTTCTCCCTTTCATTAACCAGCCTTGATGTGGACATCTGTCCTTGACTGGAGCCTCTGGCATTAAAAAAATTATATTAATAAATATCCAAAAAAGAATATCATCAATAATCAATAAACTGTATATCAACATCCACCTTTGTAACAGTGCAGACTCTGCCTAGCACCCCCTTCACACAGCCCCCTACTTGTTGTTTCATGTACTCTAAGCCTCTGGCAGTGTTTGATTCAGTAAAATCCTTAATCAATAACAATCATCAATTTCTACGAAGTTGTGAATATCAACAAGAGAAAGCCTATACTATATCAGTAAACAGAGAGAGACATGCTTAATGAGTTTATAACATTTGAACTACTTTAAAGTGAATTTAAACTGTAGTTTTTATTTTCTCAAACTGTCTCATATTTCAACCTTCTTTTAATGTCCACTTACTTCTGAACATTATTATAATAGTAAGCAATCAAATTTTGGGGGCTAAAACCCTCAAAATTGAAAATCATTTAATACTAAATGTAATGAAAATCACTCATAACTTCATGGCATATTCTCATTTCATATATAAACATGATACATTGCATACTCACCTTTTTTCTCTTCTCTGGAATAAAGAGGCAAACTTTACTAGTTCTCTCTTCAAACAATAAGTAAGAGGAAGCCAGGAAGGACCAGTCACACATTGCTTGTCCTCTTCCTCTTCCTCTTCCTTTTCTAGCTCAGTGGCACGACGACAAACAACTGCCAGTAAGTCCTTGACAGTAACCAGGTGTTCACAGGCATACTGATTTATGCGACAATGAGGTTTATCCCGAAGACTCCTGAAATAAAAAATGTATCAGCTAGATGATAATAAGGTGCTTAGACATAACTAAATAAATACAGCAGGGTATAGCTGAACATCTTCCTTTATCTATCTACCTATTATCAAACCCCATTACCATTTACAGTTAGGTAAACAGATGGTGGGCAGCCACTGACCAGGGAGGTATATTAACAGCAATACCTACCTGGATATTAAGGGGTTAATGATGGCTGAATATTGAGCCAGCACCTCAGTGGTTGTCAAATTGCATTCCTCTGACCAAGGTAGCTGTCTTTTCTTTCTGCCTCACCCACATGTGGATTGCTGTCATTCTGTTCATAGCATACAATCTATCTTTGTCACATAATACCTGACAACACTTAACTCACACAACTCATTGTCATAACTCTAGATTTTCTTGTGGTGAGCACTATGTGCTGGCCCTGCCTTTTGGTAAAATGGTGGGAGCAATAGATAGAAGTAGTTGGTAAGGACGTTGGGCAGAAATATTAGGTAGGAACATTAGGTAAAAGTAGTCGATAGGAACATGAGTGGGACCATTAGGTAGATGTAGTAGGTTGGAATTCAATACAGGAACATTTGGTAGACACATTAGGTAGTAGTCAATATAAACATTAGATAAGACCCTCTGAAACACTGTGCTACAGTTGCCCTTTGCAAATGGCCTGTTAAGGGTGAGGCATTAAAGGCTAAGAAGTGGCACTGGAGTTCACCAGTTATAGAAACTCTTTTGCCATGACTATCCCCTTGAGGGAGTTCCTGGAGGGAACAGGCATCAGAGATACAGATAGATAGATAGATGCCTATTTATGGTGGGTGGATAAGATGCCTATAGTTATAAACAAGGAACTGATTTAGAAAAAAAAAATAAAAAATGGGTTTCCCAGTCACATAGGTCAGCAACTGGTAAGGACAGCCAATTTTTTTAAGTAGACTTGCTACCATACATATATATGATGCAAATAATTACAGCAAAGCACATCTACAATATCTGAATTTATATTACTCAGTTTGGATAGGTCAGTATGTCTGCAAATAAAGGTTGTACCTCTAATCCGACCCTCTGAGGTCCGGCAACTCCCACACTCCGGCACGTTTTGAACCTGCCATCATTAGTTTGTGGATCTGCCACCAGGGTGGCTCTGTTCGCAAGTTAGCATCGATACGGTGCCAAAATCTGTTTGCACTGCAGCAGGGCTAATTAACAGTCCTGTTCATTTCTTATATCTAGCTGCATTTTAGCCCTTCAGGATGTAATCCAAGACACCAAGAGGTGCAGAAGATGGTGATAGTGCTGATAAGCATAAGCATGAATAATTATCAATGCTTGAAAAGGTGGTGTTACTGAAAAAATGAGATAAAGGAACTTCTGTAAAGACTTTGTGTGAGTACTATGAGATTGGATTGTCAACTGTGTATGACTCAAAGAAATACAAGGAGCAGATTTTCAAGTTTTTTGCTGAAAATGAAAGCCAGAAAAGTTTAAAGTTTTGGAAAACTTTAAAGGAATGAAAATTCTTCCACTTATCTACCATGGTATAAAAAGAGGGTGGATGACAACTAAACTTTTTCTTGAATGGTTTGAAAAATACTTCTTGTGTGAAGCTAGAGCACACTGTAATGGAGCATCCACACTATCAGGTAGTGCCTGGTGGGCATGAGTGTTAAGTCCGTTATCAGACACTTTGTGGCAACTTTGATGGGTAAATAATTGGATTGCCCTTGCCCATAGTTAAGTTAAATCAGACTGCCTGGTGGTTTGATGCTGAGTCTGAAGCAATGGCGCTGCCAGCCACAAAAAATTACCAGTCTTTACACCATATTGCTTTCTGCACTGCTTTCTTTTACGCACACACCAATCAATATGCGACACAGCACTATTTTTTCCTTTCAACTCTGCTGTGCATGGTGATACCGCACTCTTGGCCTACCAACTACCCACTGGCTACTGTGCAACTTGACTGCCTAACCACCTCAACACTGTGGGCATCAACACAGGCATGTCCGACAGGCTTTACCCGGTGAGGGCACAACCCACCAAAAACTGCCCAATAGTGTGGAAGTGGCTTATGTGGCTTAACTCTGTTGGCCTCGATCCAAAGTGTAAAATATTTCTTATTCTATATTATTGTTTGGCACACTCCAAAGCAGAACCTTGTTTGGAAGCATCATTCGCTGTATTATTTCATGCTTTAAGCTCTGTTCTACACTTGATAACACAGCAATATGTGTGGAATGAGCTGGCAAGACTAGGGGTTGGGCATATGTTTACACAGGGGTTCCCTTTGGGGTCAAGGTCTGTTTTCTGGCATTTTCTGAGGTCCAGCAGTGGTCAGGTTCCACGGCTGATAGATTAAACAGGTTCAACCTGTACTATACTTGTGATTCAGTCAGTTAATATTGAAATTCTATGAATAAGATTTCTACTTAACAATTTTCATAAAGAATAAATGCTGAGTCAACCATTAAAAGGTTTAAGCGAAGAGCAAAATCTATATTACTCTATTTAGATAGGTCTGCATATCTGCAAATACTATACTTATGATTCAGTCAGTTAATAATCAAATTCTATGAATAAGATTTCTACTTAACAGTTTTTAAAAGGATAAATGCTGAGTCAACCATGAAAAGGTTTAAGCATGATGCATTCACGGGTCACCCAGGGTCAAGCGCATAGGTTCGAATCCTGGTTGCAGCAGTCAGTCCACTGTCAACCAAGCTGTTCATCCACCCTTAGGGGTTGATTAATAAAATGGGTACCTGGCTCAGACCATGGTGTGCGCGTGCAGGCACACACACACACACACCAATAACCATAGGGGGATCACATTGCTTAGCTGCCTGGGCAAATTGTTCACCTCTGTACTTAATGATAGACTTACTAAATACTCT
>JAYMFT010248953.1:0-24608 GCA_038088735.1 Panulirus argus
GGTAACACCATTAGCGAGAAGTTTAACGAGAAGTCACCTTTGACAAAAATCCATCTATTATCATCAGCAAACAGAAAGGAGTTTAGTGTCGTTGAGGGTCCTCTCACTTTAAAGGAGCCCAGCTTGCGCTACTTCTGCGTGGCACACATTCCCGGAGTCGCGGCAGGCCCATATGAGACGTTTCAGGGTTACGTAATGATAATAAATACAATACATATTCGGTACACCGTACACTTTCTGCTGTACCCGGATGATCCCTAAGTTGTAAACAGTCCAACACCCAGCGGTGCCGGGCAGTGGCGTTCCCCAGGGTATACAGTTACCTCCTCTTTCCTCGAAAGTATCGTAATATTTGACAAAACAAATATTCATGACAAACATTGATACACGCACGAAAGTAGAAAGAACGATATACAAACGAAACTCATTAGAATACGCATGTTAAGGAATATCGCAAGGTACTACTTAGTTATCCCGTATTATAGTGTATAATTTGCATTTATTACTGACATAAACATTTTTCTTCAGGGAACTGAGACAAGTTTGCACATAATAAGTAACTTAACGATAAATATTGTATTATATGACAGGCTATTTATTATTTTTGTTATAAATGGGTTATTGTACACTTAGGACGTAATGCACATTGACGAAGAAATTCACATACACATGATCCCTGCACGTTGAGGCAAAATCCTCCATTAGCAACTCTTCCTTCCTTCACGTGAACTCAACACTTCATCACCCTATTTTTCCATCGGCAATGACATATCTGCCTAGTCCTATTTTACTCCTTTTGACTTAAATCAAAAAGTTTAGCCTGTTATCTTTACTCTTCACTCTACATATTTCATCATATTCCCATGTCATTTCTGTTGTATATCGTTTCCATTCTTATCCTTCCTTTTCGTTGTAAGACATGTTTCTTAGGCTTTCAACTCAACGTTCGCTACGTTTTCGGTTCCACTTCTGTCTCAGAGTAACATTTCACGCATTGTAGACCTGGTAAGGCTAACATTCGCAAGCGTATGCCGTTGATTCCCCTTTCCATACACATTTCAAATATTTTTGTGCCTTGAATCACAGAGATATTTTTAGGGGATGAATTTCATCAACTATGTTTCAGACCATCTTTGGAGTTTGTCTGGCTTCACTTGTAAGTTGTTGCGGTATCCTCATCATCATTTGCTTCCCTCACGACTAGGGCATCATCCACAAACACATATGCAGGCATGAGTCCAGTCCTTCAGACAAAACTTTTACAACGATGAAGAGCACTGGTCCAAAGATCGAGCCCTGAGGCAGGCTACTGTAAAGTCCACCCATTTCGAGAACGCTTTGATTTATGTCACTTATTTCTATCCACTTAAGGTACTTTCTATCCATAGAAAGAGTCTGTGCTTCCTTTATCCTCGCTTGAAAATGCAGCTTCTTTGTACTTACCTGTTTGTTCTGCACGGGGAGGGAGTCTTTACACCAGTAGGGCCCCGTTTCTGAAACATTATTAACTAATATGCAGCTTCTTAGATTTCTGTATGCTGTCTGCATCATCCATGCCCCTAGTCATCTTGTTCCATTCATCCACCACTCTTACACAAAAACAGCACTTCTTTACATCTCTTCAACAAGTTTCTTCTTTATTCATTTTATTTTATGTCCTTTGCTTGATCTATTCCTACATCTCCAGAAAATAAATCTTTTGATAAGGTCACCCCTCACTCTTTTCTCTTCCAAGGTGAGCAAGTTTAAGGACTTTACCTGTAACCCACCTTTCTTAATTCTCGTAACATCTTCGTTGCCCTCCTCTGGACCTTCTCTATTGGCTCTCTATGCTTCTTCAGGTGTGATTACCAAACTTGGGAGGCATATTTTAGTGCTGGCCTCACGGTAATATTCTAAGCTCATTGCCTCTCTTTTGGTTACTGATCTATCATAGCGCTTCAGAACTACATTCTACATGTTACACAACTCTCTTCTCACGCAGGGACCTAGTAATGTCTTTTTTTTTTTTTCATACTGATAATAATATAATACTTTATTTCAAAATAACATTGAATGGGGCACAAAAGGTAAACAAATGGAAGGCATAACATGCCTAAAATATTTTTTAACCCTGTACCATGAATGATTTCATCTACCGTGTTTATATTTGTTGACTAAATTACGACAAAAGATAACATCAAAACCCAAACATCACTTAACAAATGCCAGCCACGAAAGTGGCACAGAATCCTGCTACACAGACATGTGAATCTGCAAACACACACACACACCTGGTCCCTTTCAGTCAAGCTAACTTTTTGTTCATCTCATTTTAGTAACTTAATAACTCATAATGTCAGCCCTTTTCTGTTGTCATAAGGATATTTCGTCGTGCACCCTACCAGCTTTAGCAAACGCTACTTTGGGATGTAAATGAAATGAAAGGAAAACAACGGTAAATGTTATTTTTCCGGGGTACATAATGACAGCAACAGGATCCCATTCCTCCTATGACGAGACGAAAAGTTGATAGTGAATTGATTTCGAGAAATGTGACACAGCCACACTAATGACACGCCGTCACATAACCTTTCATTCATCATTCACCTGTCAACCACAATTTTCATACGCTAGAGGCTATTCGAGAACCCAAGTTTAAAAGTAACTTATTTGGAGTAACAGCCTGGTGGTGTTAGACAAAAAGCACATACACAAGTTTCCTTTTTCACCTATCACCGGTGTTATCTGTTATGCTACAAGGATAACAACTTACGTTGTGTGAAATGATCTTAACCTGCTCCTAGATACGTGAGTTATGAAAGCATGTGTACAACATAAAACATTAAATAAGTCCTAACACCCCCAAAGTATTCGAATGTACTAGCTGTGAGGCCACCAGTCCGAAATACTCCACCCATACTGCCAGACGTATGTCTTGCTCACTTAAATAGCCAAGTGTTTTTTTTTCTACCGCTCTGGCAATGTGCCAGTAACAAGGAATACATAGAGGGGTATGTGTTATAGTCAATCAAGACCCTTAATAAATGAAGTTACAGAGAGAAGCGTCCACAAATTATGAACACGCCGTCAGCTGACAACCGGAAGTCACTCCCACAGTAGCCGGCGCCAGTCGCCCCGCGCCAGGCCAGGTATGGCACGCACACAGCATAGGGTTGGGGACACTTAATTGTACTCGAAAGTAATTTAATTTACCAGCTGAACTGTAGGCAACGAGCTAGAAATTAACCTGAAGGGGTATTTTTTCCTGTCTGATGAACTGAGTATATAAATGTTTGTTAAGAACTCGAGAAACGTGACGACAGATTTAGGTGACGAGAATTTGAGAGATCTTTAGAAATTGCTGTGGGTGAATCAACGTTGGTGCTAACCATTCAAGGCTGTCGACATGAATAAATCTTAAGAATCAACTTGAAATACGATTGAGCGTTGATTTAACATAAGTCAAATGGGCAAATGCTAAAAAGATCAGATTATCTCAGCCCTGTTGTTACCAGGGTGAAATAATGTGACTAAATTATTTATAAAGGGTTAGTTCAAACTATGGCCGAGTGAGTTTGGTATCAGATTACCTCACGTGATGGGACAGGTAGCTAAAGGGAAGGACCCGTGAGTGTCCTTTGAGTAAAATTGCATAACAGTTCAGTCTAATAATCACCATTTCCAATCTCTCCCAAGAAATGACAACATAACTCTCAGGAAATGTAATACAGACCATAAAAAGGCTCAAAAGTCCATAAATTGTTCTAAGAAAAGAAGGTAAAGCTGCTATTAGTATGGCATTAGCTACAGAATGCTAGAGCAAGAATTAAATCTAACATTCTCAAGTACAGACGCTGCCGAGAGCACAATGTTCGTGTCTTTCTCGTACTGTACATTACGAACACGACCTTTGATATTACAATTGCATAACCAGCTCCAGCTTCCTTTGATGTAATTGTCAAAAAACATTTTGAATTTGACCTTTTGAAGTTTCACATTCATCTACATGTTTTTCATTTCATTCTGATGCACTGAGATATAAATCGGACTCAAATGTACGCTCAAAGATTCTTACGTTAACCATTTGTTTATAAGCTTACTAAGGACGAAATATGATATTGATGTTATTTCATCTTGAATCTTTTGAGGAACACAACGAAGACTTACGAGGACATTGTTTTTGCTTGCTGGTAAATTCTAGTTGATCAGTTGATTAGTAGATTAATTAAAAGATGAAAAATATGAAATATTCGTCGCTCAAGGAGTAGAGAACCGTCCATTATCGATGATGAAGTTGCTTAATCTAAACCCACCCGGTGTGTACGATCCGGGAGCACTGAAAACTCTTTAGGCTCGTACACCTCCATATATGGTATAATTAGAGAACATAAATGACTAATGATAATTTGAGCTGTAGATAGAATTTATGACAAACGATACAAACTTTAAATGACAGCCGTGAGAGACAGAAAACAGATATATTTTAGGAGGGGTTAGTGGACGAATTTACTATATTTACTTTTATGCCATTTCTTAGAGATGACTCGTAGCTTCTCTCATGGCGCGGTGCGTGTAGTACTGATAACTAAGGCCATTGTGGAGGCACGCACCCTGTCTTCCTGCAGGACTATCTCTCCTTCTCCTCCTCCTCCATGGCTCGAGCTCTCTCTCTCTCGTCCTGAAGCCAAACAAGCTTCAAGAGCCTGGCGCATCTGCCATGGAAACAAAACCTCTTCATCTGTCTTTACAGCTAATAGAAATCGTTGTATGCTAACCTATTTTCTTCAGTCAGTGTTAGAGTTTTCTATTGCTTCATTGTGAAAATCCGTATCCCTCAGGATTTTTAGGTCCTGTGAGAGGAAACGGGTCTTGTATTTCTTCCTCTAAACTTTGTCTGTCATCTTGAGGGGCAGAACAAAGACTTCTATAAATCACGTTAAATAAGCTGACTGATGTGCATATTTAGACTTTCCTTCAAGGAACCTTCGCATACTGATGGCGGATCCAGGATTTCACAAGTGATGGGCTCTAAAAATACATATAAATTTTTCTAGCACTAGCTAAAATTGTATTTGAATTCATAATCAATGAGGAAATATCGATTTCCTGAGTGTGGAAAATGGCATCTTCACCAATATAATGTATGGCATTCTATTTATTCTATTGAAAGAGCCGATTTTGGGTCACCGTAACGGGAAAATTTCACAGTAAAATGTCTTGTAAGTCACATGAACGGCGGTCAGGGAAGTCTACTGTAAGAATCCAGTGTAATCTCTCACAAGAAATGGGCAGAAATTTCGTTTATCCCAAGTAAGATATGGTAGATACTTTAACTCACTGATATGTCTTTATATACATCTTAAATCGACTTCGGTAAGTCAGAACACTGAAATCAACTTATCAATTTAGTATTAGAATTACATCAAAAGTCTGGAATTGTTGGGATGTAATAGTTTGATTTAGGTTTTAAAAGTGTATGAGAGAGGGAACAGCTTATTTAGTTAATCCATTGCCTTTCATTTCTCGTATATTCTTATCTTTCTGGAGTTGTGATAGTGTGTGTGTGTGTGTGTGTGAAGGGGAGCGGAGAAGTGGAAGCAAGAATTCCTGGGCCCCTCCAGGATGACTCATAAATCAATCAATCATCTTCGTCTGTTATTTCTTGAAAATTATATTCTTGTAATTTTCTGAATTACACTAAATTTGATATTTTTGTCTAAAGAACTCAGCATAAAATCCATAAAATCCTAAGTTGAAATTAAATTTTTTATTTCCTTTGTTTTTTAATCACAGATTTGCTCGATTATGAAAACGAAAGTTATGGTTACTTGTAGTTCCCCATCAAATATAGCTTAACCATTTTCTTTGTCACGAAAATTGTATAAAAGAAAACGAGCTCAAAGCAGAACTAGGGGCGACTTATTCATGCAATAACGATTACACCCATCACTTTCAACTGAAAACACTGATGTCTAGTTTAACCTGGAACATCTGAAAGTTTCACCTTATCGGATACGACTTGGTGATATGGGTGTACGTACTATACATCAATACACAGGTTCAAGTAAAGAAGACAACAAAGTACTCGGGGAATTGTCCTTAGTAGTAATGTAACATCTTTGAGGACACTATCGGAAGCTTTATTTGATAAATGCACATTGGGGAAAGTAATTATAGCAAAAGACTTGTGTTTACAGTGTCTGTTAATCACTTACACACATCGAGGAATTTTAATGAACAGAAATAATCATTCGAAAGAATAATGAAGGGACGGACTATCAGGAAGGTAGCGAAGTATGAGATTTGGTCGAAAGAATTCGAATAATGGAAGATTTTGACTGACAGGAAATTGACTGAGCGTGATTCACCGATTGGAAGAACTGTACTTCCTAGGATCATAATCAGTGTGATATATATATATATATATATATATATATATATATATGAGGCAATATCTTGGTTTTACTGCATACCGGTAACTATGTTAAGTTGGGTTGCCCAACGTCGTCAGGGCAGTTAACGCTTGTCATTATTGCCTCACGAGATCCGTCAACATTTGCATTGTCAATTGGGCGTTGTGACCCTAGTGGCCCTCTGACGTGGGAGGGCAGGGGCGACCCTGAAGGGGAGGTGGTGGTGTCGCCGCTGCTGCTTGAGGATCCCGCTGGGGGTCAGTCCCTTCTGTAAGTCAACGTCTCTTGTCAGCGAGGCAGCGCAGTGTGTGTATGTGTGTGTGTGTGTGTGCGCATAGATACGAAGGTAGACTGGTATGAAAATTACACGAAAAAAAAGATACTAGACTCCCAAGGAACCCTGCAAACAAACCCCTTACCCAAAATTTTTTGCAGACCTCCTCAAAACTCGCCCCTTCCCTCCTAGAATGAAGAGAGACATTCATAGGTTTTATCTGCTGCCGCCTGGCATCACCATGGTTGAGGGACGAGCACGGGTAATGTGTGTCTGACATGTATGGTGGGGTCCTCGAGCTTAATGACCACTCATCAGGCGAGGACGGACGGACAGAGACCCTCCGACACATCCCGGGAGGGTTCGAAGCGCTTCGAAGCGTGTGTGCGCGAACCCGAGTCCGCTTCGTAAGTGCATTACGAGTGAGCCTTTACTACCCGATGCCATAAAAAAAAAGTAATGGTCTCACTCATGGCATTACAGGGGAGGTCTGGTTTATGACTGTACCCCATGACACAGAGGAGGTCTGGTTCATGACTAGTTCCTCATGTCACAGAGGAAGTCTGGTTCATGACTCTACCTCATGATACGGAGGAGGTCTGGTTCATGACTGTACCTCATGACACAAGAGGAGGTCTGGTTCATGACTAGTTCCTCATGTCACAGAGGAGGTCTGGTTCATGACTGTACCTCATGACACAAGAGGAGGTCTGCTTCATGACTAATTCCTCATGTCACAGAGGAGGTCTGGTTCATGACCGTACCTCATGATACGGAGGCGGTCTGGTTCATGACTAGTACCTCATGACACACATGGATGTCCAACATTACTCGAAGATTTTCAGCTGCGACACATCCAGCGAGAACCAGTCCGGGCAGCGTCTTCGGTAACAGAGGGCTAAAACATTAAACTACTGAGGACGACGGTACGACTTGATCACCACGGTACGACTCTTGGGCATAAAGGTCTGGCTGGCCTTTGACCAGCTACTGTCATGGAATAAAACCCAGATATCCTTGAATCACCAACGACCATTGGAGAAGATGTCCTGGGTTCCGTGACAGATAAAAACCGGAATTCTTAAGGCTTCCTTGTGGTTACACCGCGAGTTAATAGCCACTTTCGGCGAGGCTGTGTCATTTTTCAGTTGACGAAGCAGAGTCCAGTCTCGTTCAGGAACTTTTTCGCTCCAAAGGAGTCCACCATTCCCCTGCTTCTGATTAAAGCGCTACTTCAAAGTTGTAAGGGCCCAATGAGAGATCTTTGGGATATTATATATATATATATATATATATATATATATATATATATATATATATATATGTATGTGTGTGTGTGTGTTTGTTTGTGTGTGTGTGTGTGTGTGTGTGTGTGTGTGTGTGTGTGTGTTATAAAAACATTAGTCGTACAGAATGCAAACCTTTAAGTAGTTATCTATTTTATTTCAATGCGTTTGAAAGTAAATGTCATTTGCCACCTTGACATGAGCATCGACCCGAGGGCGAAAAGGGATCAAAGACTATAGAGACTCTATTTACTGAACACCTGACTCCCGAGATATGACTGCTAGAGCTTCAGTCAGTTAGTGGCTATGAAAAAAAAAATCATATAAGATGGAAGAAAAGGGAAGAAAATGGTTGTAGGTCAAAAACTGGCCTGTTTCAGGGTATCTTCTTAAATGAGAGAAGTTTCGTTCCAGTGCCGTGGGCGGCGCTGGAGGTGATTATGAGACCCATTTTCTCATGACCGGACAGAAAATGGCACCAGAGCAGCAGGCATGGCGACATCTGGCGACTCCTCCTTTTCCTTCTTGCTCTTTCATTACTCGAAGCTACAAAAATCCCCGAGAATCAGAACAGACAGACACGATGAAATAAGTAAATTACCTGTTTAGGATGCAAAAAAAAATGTCGTAAAACCGTTCGTGTGTCTTCTGGTCCTCATCCTAAGGCTGTAGAGGGAACTTGAGTCGTCACAGTGATGATATATAAATAATTTATCCCAAGGAGAAGGGGAATGTACAGAGGAGGGAGACCAAAGAATATGAGTGAAAAAAAATTGATTTTATCAGTTTAAACTTCATTTGAATATCTTGTTTGCCCTAAAAGCAATGGTGGAAATGGAATTACATAGCAAAGGACACGGGAGAAAATATGACAACTATAGATGACAGGCGAAGACAGATGTAAAGCGTAGGTTCCTATCTTTCTTGATCTACAGAATTCAATTTTGATCCTCTATATGGCCCTCTGAGATGTGCAAAGCATTTTCTTTAAGGAGGCGGTAGAAATGAACAAAGAAAACGGTGGAAGAGTATCGAACGCAAGATGACTTTTTTCACTTCACCTCCCTGATGTGTCTGGCCTGTCACTGTTGTATGACAGGTCAGAAAAAGTACAAAAGAAAAAAGAAATAAAAGCTGGTTTTTCACTGTCTCCTTGCTGAGTCTATTCCAGCCACCCGCCAACCTTACGCTAAACCAAGATTTCTTTCATTCCTAACCAACCAGCCAAACCCTGGGCCATCTTCTTGTCTCTGGTGCTGTAGTGCATGAAGAACTGTCACTGTCAGCATCAACTCGAAGACTCAGAATCGTTCAAAGTTGTTGTCAGGTCGTCTGTTGTCAGGTCTTGTGTCTCTGTCTCTTGACACGTAGTAAGTGGTAGGCAGTGGTAGGATCCAGCCTACTACCAGGTACTATCCACCTGAGTATCAACATCGTGAGGGTTACTGACGGCTGTGCAGTGAGCCATCTCCTCAGTGGCTGTCAAGTATCACTCGTTTGCCCCAGGTAGCTGTCTTCTCTCTCTCTCTACTTCGTCCACACGTGGGCTTACTACTGGCTCTCAGTCTACATACGTGTACGCAACGCTTGACCACAGAGAGATGACTCACACGACTTGTTTTCGTAACTATATTTTCCATACACTTTATATTTGCCCAGAATTTTGGCAGAATCTCTTCGTCAGTAAGTACTCCACACATCGAACAGTCTTGAGGCTTCTAAGCCTCTCTCTATGTATGGCTCAGTCATCTTCATTCGGGTACCATCTCGGCTGCTCTTCTCCGAACTCTGTCAATCTCATCTTTGTGCTTACGGTGAGAGAGAGTCCTACACTCGTGTTTTCCTCGTCTCTTAACCTTGTATATATGTGCTATATCTTTACTCCTACGTGCGCGCGCACACACACACAACCAAAACTTGGAACAAGCTAGCAATCCTAGCTCTTCTTCATAACGTGACATCAGTCACTGGCCCTATAATCTCCCCTCCTCCCTGACAGTATCTATGGCCTCCTGTGAGGCCTCCTCCCCTCTCCCCTCCTGACCTCACAGTCCACTTCCTGAGGCGTGTCCCCGTTGAAGCCAGAAGTCAATATTGCTTTACTTTGTCAATACGTAAGGAAAATGGGATTCCCTTAACCTCCTCCTACTTCCCCCTTCGCCATTACCATACGGCCGGCCTGAGAACGTCAATACCGGGTTTTTATATCTGTGCAGCGGGCGACCCACCCTCTCTCTCTCTCTCTCTCCCCCCGCTTCCCGGTGGGTGACGGGGAGGATGTCGGAGGGTGGGAGGGAGGAAAGGCTGTCGGGGGAGAGGGGAGACTGTCTGGGGGCAGGAAGGCTGTCGGTGTTACTGTCGGTGAGAGAGAGAGAGAGAGAGAGAGAGAGAGAGAGAGAGAGAGAGAGAGAGAGAGAGAGCACGCGTCTCCCCAGTGGGGGAGGAGTATATGCAAAGCAGAGGAAAACAAGGTCCCCCTTATTTATATCTTCTTCGGTCGCCTCGCTGCAGAGGATACGATCCACCACATCAACTGTACAACCAACCTCGTTTCCATCCATCCATCCATCCATCCAACCAGCAACAACACACAACGCGAGTCGATACTTTCGGCAATCAGATCACTGGATTTTAGGAGCATGAATTTTCCGTAAGGTCTCGTTGCTTGATTGTTAAAAGCTCACGCCGAAAAATATACTTAAAACGAAAATGTAAAAACACTTCTGGATTTTCTCCAATTACTTCTACCATCGAAGGGAGAAACTATACATGTGAAGCGTTACTTAGACAAAGAAACCAACATGGTGCCGTTTATACAAGATGTTTTTTTAGTACGGTTTAAAAAGCGGAAATAATAAAGGTAAGATTTAGCGCATTACGAGGCCAGAGAGCCCGGATATGATCTCTTGGCGGGATGGAACCAAAAGACAAGTTTCCTGAACCTGTCTAAAGGGGGCGGCTCCGTGTACCCAACCAGAACAGAAAACGCAATCGTACGCTTGGTGTCGACCTGTTCACTAGGGGAAAAGGGATATATATAAAGAGAGAGGGAGGGACTGGGTGCATTGACGTCAAAATCCTTATCATCAAAAACCAGCGCTCTCTGGACATGATGAAAAAAGCTGAAGGCATTTACGAGTGATGTGTTGTTGTATTTCCTAGTGATCGACTCTGAAGCGAGCAGTCTGTCAAAAATGTACTGCAACAGATTCAGTTTTTGTTAAAAAAAAGAGTCTAACTTGACTTTCGGTTGTACTATAGATACGATTAACGTATACATAAGTGCTTTTGGGATCAGGGAGAAACGACAGCAATTGCAACAATCGGAAGTCTAGGGTCCCTCAATTTCAACCGAGCAGTCATGGGTAAGGATTAAGGAGTATCTACCAGTAGCAACTTTGCAAAGCTGCCAGACAACAGACGAGTTCACTCACACACTAAAGCTAAAGGGGCAGCGGCAGAGCGCTGGCTCGCTAATGTTGCTTGACTCGAATTCCAAACGGAGAATTGAACGGACAAAGTAAATGTGAGTGCAGACAGAAAGTCCTGGACACAGAGGAAGTGGAACCTGAGGTTTATTGGTCCCCTTAAGAGGGATTAAGGCTCCGGCATTGGCTGCTTATGGGACGGCGAGTCAGTCAGTTTGGTGACAGATACGGGATGGGAGGTGACGGTGGTGATGCGGAAACAGGGGACGACACTGGAGGACACTGGTTCTTTGGAGTAGGAGAAACTGAGGCGGCAGCAACAGCAGAAGGATGATCCACAACATTTCAGAGTGTGTGGGAGGAAGTGAGAGCAAAACCGACCACCCCAGGAACTGCTGGCAACGACATGCGGTGGCGAGAGACTTCAGCAGCTTACGGAAACGGAAGCATAAGTTAGACACACACACACACACACATAGTCAATTAGAACTTTGGGTCTGGTGCAGGGCCCTGGGAGGATGGAGGTCACCCAGCTGGTGCTCCTCACGCACCGAGAACTACTGTATGGTAACACAGGCCGCCAGGAGGATGCAAGAGCCACAAGGCTTATCAAACGCTGGTGATCCTGACCATATTCTTATAGAGTGGTGGTGACAGGACGTCAAGGTAACTTCTGTGGCTACTTCATGCGCGAGGTGTTGACTCCAGAGGGAAACATCCAGTGATGGCTGAAGTTACCAGTCTCCCGCTGATGAAAATTCTCTTAATAAGTGGCCGAAAGTGTTAGAAAATAAAATGAAGGAGCTAGACAGGGCAAGGTATAATCAACACAGAAGATAAGTTTGTCGGGGGTATATAAACCCCCGACAAACTGGAGATGTGTGTCTGTGTGATGATATCTGTTGATCTCAGAAGGAAATTGGCTAAGTTAAGCTCTGTTCATTGAGTAATATCAATGGATGAGTGGAGCCTCTCTCTTAGGCCTTTGAGGCTCCGTGGAAATCAATTTCCATTTTTGTGTTGCTCTCCAGGTCTTCAGTACGTCCATAGTTTTATGGTTTGTATCTCCGTTTTCATCTAGTTTCTGCCATGTCTTCTATATCGCCTCTTCTAAGTATGTTCATATTAGTTTTATCCAAATTAATTGATGCTGGTCTTCGGTATTTCCTAAGTAGGGGTATTTTTCATTCGCGGTGAAATGTAGGACCTTATTTTGTACCATCTTCAGCTTCAGCATGCGTGGTCTGGAGGTGAGGTGTGTGTGTGGGTACTGGGTAATAGGTAAGCAGTATGGGAAGGATCAAATCCTTTAACAAGTGTAATCTATGCCTCCCTAGTAAGGATTCATAATCTCTACAGGCTAGCCAGGGCTGCTTTACCTCTTGCGACTCTCTTGTTAATCTGCACAGTTATCAAGTCTTGTTATGTTAGTGAGGGCCCCATATTTTACACTTCTGGTGCGTTATTCCGTTACCCTCCATGGCTATGTCGTCGGGTTTTATACACAGAATTTGATCTCAAAGCTTTTGGGTTGTTGGGGCGAGTCGCTGACTACTTTGTCACGGCTTTCTCTCTCTCTCTCTCATCTGTCAGGAACTCACCCTTGGCGAGGCTACGTCTTTGTCAGTTGACGAAACAAAGTACAATCGTCAATAAACACCTCGCTTCCAAGGAGCCTATCATGTTCTCGCCTCTGAGCGTAGCACAGCCTAGGAGTCGCGTAGATCTACCGGATAACTGAAAAGGTGGGTCCTGCGGTTATATATAATCATCAGTACAATAACTAGTACGACGATGACTTCGTCAGAGTTTCCAGCTGATAAACACCAACAAAACCACATTCGAATTTCTTCTCCCTGCGAGTCAGCCCATACTAGCACTCCCATGTCTCTGTACTCATCTCCGTAACTCTCTCTTTCGTTACCCAACCGTGCAAACTATTTTTCCCGCGAGCCTCCATCCAGAAAAACCACGATCAACTCCGTTCATTTATCCCTCTTGTCTCTACAGCTCGCTGCTCCTTCGACTTCTTTCCTCTCCTCTTTCCAAACAGACGATACATCTCTATCTTCCACGAAAAAAATGGGGAATTACTCCTCTCATCCCTAAGGCTATTTATACGTCTGATTTTTTACGGTCAATTTATGCATGATAAGTTACTACTAATAAACGTATTTGTACATAAAGGGGACGGAGTTCTACACTCGTGGGGCCACATCTTTTCAATTCTTACTACTGTCAGCATTCACAGTTTCATCGCTCAGCTTATTCTATTCACCCACAACTCGGGCAATGTTCAAGAACCGATGCCTTTATGCCTCTATATGTACGATTCTACATCCGTGTGTTGTCTACTACTTACGTTCCACTTTTATGTGCCTTAATGAAACCAACTCGTCCCTCAATTCTTGTGCAGGAAATTTCCGCCGTTGAAAAAATACCTCCACTGCTCCCCAATCATCGTCCGGAAGCCTCGTCAAAATAATCAACTCTGATAATGAGGCTGGCATTCAACCCCGCCATGGACGAAGTGGCTCTTCAAACAAAATCCCTCCACACCTTCGGTCCTCCCGCTGTGTCCTGAGATTACCAGACACAGGACACGCCACACACACACACACACACACACTCTCACTCTCTAGGACACAATACTTGTTCTTCCTTGTTGCTGATACGTCCTTCCGCTGAGGCAAAGGTGACCAGCCCTATAACAGCACTGGGATACCAGGCCCTGATGGCTTGAGGGTAACAGTGTCACACAATATCCGAGGTGATGCGACTGTTTGCTGGTTGCAGGAAGGTCTGTGCAACAGTGATTATTTCTGGTTTACATTTATAAGCAATTTGAAGATGATTTATATATAATATGCCTGTGTCTCATATACATTTTAGGGACGAAGTAGGGACGACTGTAAAAAAAAAAAAAATGAAAAACATTTATCAAGTTACTCCTTACTCTTCTCTCTTTCATGGTGGATACATTACTGGCCTCAAAACTCTCACTGTAACTCAGTTCTCTTAATTCTGCACCATCCCTTGTTGCCCTCCTTTGAACCTTCTCTACTAGTTCTCTGTGCTTCTTAAAGTGCTATAAACAGACTTGGGAAGCATAATCTAGTTTGACCTTAATTTGCAGTGTGAAAAACTTATCAAGTATTTCCTTATCTATATACCTGAATGCAATTTACATGGTTGCCAGTGGACAATCTATTACACTTACACTCCTCCTAATGTGCAGTTCTGGTGACAAGTTGGTTATATTTCCGACTCCTCAAGTCACTCTCACACACAGACTCCAGTAGCTTACTTCACACTAGATACTGTTCGTATCAAAGCCTTTTTTTACTGAGTCCCATCCTCGTTACGTTGCATCTACTAGGGCTGAATTTCCTCAACTGAATATCAGAATGTTCCTCTTTGGAATTTGCCAGTGTCCCCTTGTAAGCTGACGCAGTCCAGTTCGTTCTTTACTTGCTCTTATGACCTTGACGTCGTCACTAGCACTCCACTGGTGACCAGAACCTAGTTCGATGAAGCTTCTCTTCAATGCATTCTTTCCCACCCTTTCGCTAAGGTAATTCTTTATCCATCGAGAGGTTTGCCAGTCCTTATTCTTGCCTGGAAATCCAGCTTCTTTACCTTCCTCCTCCTGTGTGGTTCAGTGTTAAATGCTTTCAGGCAGTGCACATATGCACAATTCACTCACCCTTCTCGTTTGCCTTAGACGGAGCTCACTCTCTCGTAGAAATCTAAAAGGTTTGTTGCTCTAGAACCTCCCCCTTGGCTCCGTGTTGATTTTGATTCAAGGTAGTTTCTCTTCTGCAAGTAGTAAATCCACTTGCTTTCTGATTATCTTTTCTAGCATTTCTACAGATCACACTCGTCAGAGGATGCAATTTTCCGATCTCCTTTCTTAAAAGACGGGTAGGACATTTGTCAATCTTCCGCTCCCTAGGAGCCACAGACTCCCTCCAGCCACAAACTGAACTATAATTAAAAGCGGCATGTGTTTGCGCGTATGTTTTTTGTTGTATATCTTACGCTCATTACTAGTTACAAATAATATTCTCATAAATATCACCACTTCCCACGTCTCTCTACAAGAGAAACACAGCTGCTAAATCCTTCAGAATCCATCAATAACGCAAACATTTCACTCATTTCTCACCTGTTCTTTACGCCGTCACCTCATCCCTCACTTGTGCCCCGTCGGAAGGCGCCGGCCCTTAGCACCTGCCTTGTGACTATAGCACCAAATAATTTGTGGAAGATCCCAAAGAGGAACAGACAGATCGCCACACTATCACCGTATTCCTTGTTCATTATTGCTCCTCCAACCGAGCCGGTAATTAGTCTGGAGTTAGAGAGATTATAACTTTAAATCCTCCTGAAACCCGGAGTTTTGCCTCGGAAGTTCATATTTCATTATCGAGGAATGTTATTGAACAGAATATTGCGGCGGTGGGGGCCGACTCGTCCACCCCTTTAACGTAACGTAACAGCAGCAGTAGCAGTAGTAGTAGCAGGAGCAGCAGCTGTGGCAGCAGCAGTGGAGGGGAAAAAACAAGTGATAAGGGAGGATGATAAAAAGAAAGAGGAATGACACAGGAAGTGGAAAAGGGAGGAAGGCAGGAGGGAAGGAGATGAAACAGGAGGAGGAGCAGCAGCAGTGAGGAGGCCGCAAGCTCGGACCGTGAGCCTCCGTGCCTCCGTACACGCCGGGCCAGCATTCCCCCGCCCAATATCAATACAAACTTTGCGTGTTTAGTTTAACTTAGCGTCGGGAGTGTTTGTCCGTTGCGCGTCGGGCGACGGAGAGGAGCCGCGCGCTGATGAGGGAAGACAAGTGCCGCCTCCACACACACACACACACACACACACACGTACACTTTCGGCTCAATTTTCTTTACTGCTTTATGACCCGGTGTTATGACCCCCCCGTAATTCGGCTGTGAGGTGCTGATAACAAGCACCGGACATTACCTGACGATACTGACGAGAACGCTCGCTCTGGACACTGGCAGGGGGAAAGTGTCTATGGTGTGCCCACATTTCCTCGCAGTTCCCACTGGGAAAGTTGGTCATTTCGCTTTTGCTTCAAAGTGGAGTCACAGACTGAAGCTCATGATTTATTCTGAGATTCGCGAGTCGAAAAATATCGAATTAGGCGACTGAAGGTAACGAAGAGGGAGTTCTGAAAGGAGTTTATCTTTTTTTTTTATGCATAGTAAGACCACATGACAAGTGACTCGTGTTTTACTCAGTGAAATAACTAATCTTTCTCAAAGCGGCCGACTGATCGTGACCCACAATAGAGAACAGATCACAAGCACCTCAGGGGGATATATGAGCAGAGGGACGTCAGCAGTTTGAGGCTTCGAATCCCACTGTGACTGTATACATATACCACCCCCTCGGCAGCTTTATCATGCGGGCCACTGTCATGATAGAGCATGACCTAGGATGACGGTGGAGGAACGTGGTCATGTGGGCCACCGTCAGGAGGGACTGCATGAGACATACCGACGCTGGAGGGACGTGTTCGACCCGCAGGAACAGTCACTGGTGGCTGCTCCTGCTCGCTGAATGACAGCTCGAGAATGGCGGTTTATTGAGAGACATTGACTTTACAAAAAGAGTGATTGGTAATACAGGGTATGATTAACTTAAAAGAGGATTAGACTGACCTTAAAACTGATGAGGCTTTGGTGATATTAACATCGTTGGTGGCTGAGGAAGTGAAATGACGACTTAGACGACGTCGAGGAGGACAAATCCACTGGCAGGAATGAGAGGATGATAGGAGATGGCGACGACGACGACCACTGGTGTAAATAAGATTCGCCTTATGGTCACACGGCCCTTGTGGTCTTGACCTGCCGGGACAAAAGATTGAGAAGGTCAGAGAGGACTCAGTGCATTCGGTCGGGAGGAAGGCAAAATGGCAGAAGTACGTAGCTGGTCATTAGGTATTGTTAGTGCACCGAGGGGCTGCCAGGATGCTAGATATATGCCCTATAATCATACCTACGCTTTAGGAAGTTTTAACCTCTCTCTCATACAAGGCCTTCCATCATACACCCATCCGTTCACTATATAAAGCAGCCACTCTTTCAGTCTCCAGCACACTTCTTCACTCTTAACCTCCGTTTATGAGTACAAGGTATCTTCACTACACTCCCTCACCCTCTAAATCACCCATTCACTCCGTCCTTGACACTCCACTCCCACACCAGGTGGTTTACTAAATGCCGAACACATCAAATCCTCCCTACCCCTGACACAACCACCAACTCCGCGCACGCTGTAGTTACCGATTCATTCTCAGACGTACTCGGTCGCCTGCAGTCGTGAGTGAACATGCTCTCCTCGAGGGACGCCATACATATGGAACTCAAGAACAGGTTCACTCACCTCCGAGGACCCAACAGATCGTGTGAACAAGCAGTTCGATTAAACATAATTACAGGACTAAAAAACTTTCGAGAGAATTCTCATCACATCTATTTGTTATCTATCGGCTAGAGGAATCATTACGTTGTATTTCACACTATCATTTCATTTATAGAAGAATTTCCTTATAGCTCAATTTTCATACATAAAGGTTTTTAGCTTCAAAATCATTCTGAACTGTTATCTGCATCTTTTTATACTCATCTACGAATGAATCATTTACTTGAAAACCTCAGAATAGCATCTATTTATTTATGTGGATTACGATTCTGCTGTGAAATATTGTTTTGGTGCCATTAAATCCTATTATATAAACAGATGTAGTGTGAATAAGCGCATTCTAATAATAAATACTCTGCAATTATTTCTTGTAAAGGCAGTCTTTCATTTTACGTGTTGGATCGCAGCCTGCAAAACAGAACTTCGTGGGGAATGCAGCCGCTGGCAGGTTAAACAAAAGAGGCGGCTCCCGAGAGCCCTCGGTGTCAGACGCAACAAAGAAAACAAGGGTGTTGAGGGGAGACTGCCTGCTGGGGTGAGGCTGGCAAAAGATCGGCCCCTTTTGTGGTTCCTTCCCAAATACCTTTTAGATATTTTCCTCCATGGCTGTAGCGATTTTGTATGTAGGCTGAAGAATGACGTCTCGATGAGTACAGTTTTTTTCTGGGAGGCAATTTCGGATCATGCCAACGCCTGATAATTGAAGTTTTGTACACTAACTCTTCTTCAGTTGTCGGCAGCTCGTTTCGTGGATTTTTACTATTGCCAAACTCCTTTGTTTTCAGTCTTCCTTCCCATGTACTGATGACATTTTCGAAGACCCTTCAAGTCTTCAAGCATCGGTTTCCTCTTTTCTCATTCTAGTTCTTTTATTCTATAATGTTTTCCCTCCACCACATCTTTCAGCAGACGGTACTCAATGCGGTCGTATAATTAAGCCAGCCACAGTCTACCAGCTAATAAGTTTATTGCCGACAGACCGCCTGAATATTTTCGACATCGGTGGGCCAAAAAGGCATTTTGAAGACTACTGTAATTTATTTAATTGTTCCCGAATTTATCGACTCTTTTTTTATACTGTACAGAAAAAGTTTTAGCAGATTTCGAGACATACAAATATCAATAATGATGGACGGAAAACGCCAATTCTAATTTCATCAAGTCCAGTGTCATAGAATACCTTAAATCCGTTGCAATCTTGAGTCTGTCCATAGTTTTCGGTTTAAAAAACATTTACACCACTCAACATTACCCAGACCCCCTCAGGAGTCCAGCCTACCTCAAAGTAAGCATAGCATGCCTCAGCGTGACCAAGAACTAGTGAAAAAAAAAAGAAAGCAATTGTCGAAAATTAACTAGCCAGCAAAATACCCACTGCAAATATTTTTACAAGCATAACGATCGCTCCAGTCCGAGGTTATCATAGGATGGTTGGTTTTGGTAGGGTTGCATTAGAGAAGAACAGACTGGTGGGTTTAAGCAGTCAGCTAATGTAATCTAATCAGTTAGTTCCTTGGCACAATAATTTGAGTGAAATCATGGTGCTGGCTCCAACTAGTCAGCGTCCGGGAACGTTTGTTTTCTCAACCCGTCAGTTTAAACACAGGTCTTAAAATAATCCTGAAATAAAGAGGCAATGAATATCAAACTATAATGGTTGGCTGAGTGATGGAAGGTCACGCATGAAGACCTGGCTGCTGCCTCTCATCTTACTACGCTATTATTTCTCTCGTTCTGAAAGATAACTCCTCCAAAAGTTATTTCAATCTGTGGTTAGAAAAAAAAAAGCTGTTGTCTTTCAAGTTTCATTCTTATCTTGAGATTGATAATTAATTTTTTGAGCTGAAAATGACATATAAGAAAAAAGAGGATAACAGATATGGATAATTCTGAAGTGTGCAGTTCAAATCTTGGCTAATACGAATGAGCCAAGCATTGAGTCATCTTGTTTCTCGAACAAATAAGTCGAATCAATTCAAGCATTTCACACTGTATTGTAAAATTTACAAGATACGCATACCATTCATTTAGCGAGGGGAAAGATATTGAAAATTAAATCCAGACACGTAAATCTATGCTTATATTTAACAGAAAATATATAATATGAATTATTCATCCTCTTCTCTGGAGTCTGCCTTGTAATCTTCTCTTCCAGGCAATGAGTTCAGTCACGCAAAGAGTTAAAGCTATTTATTCCAAATGTAAATCGTCCATATTTGAGAGTGAATTCAAAGGCATTAAGGATCCCAACCGAAAAGAAAAATAAGAATCAGAACCTAATTCTTCACATGAACTTAAGATATAATCGCAAGAGATTTTGTTTTGGTTAACTCCAATTTATCATTCCCGCTTATACCCAAACTGCGTGATGGGTAACTACTGGAAAACATAACGAATAGTTAAGGTACCCATTGTTATATTTCTATGTACGTGCGACACTTGCCAGATGCTTCTGGTAATATTGTTCAGGGGTTACCCAGTGACAGCACTAGGATGCCGGTTCCTCCATCATGGTATATACTACTGTAAACTAACTGAAGATAACGAACAAAGAAAAACTCTCCCATGAGTGCGATAGGCTTCACACCTTCCACGTTTTCCCTTACAATCCAGTCTAATATTACGCCAACTTTACTGGAACATATGGAAGTATGGTGAGCTCGCTAATGCACACATACACAAATTTTTATGCCAGAATGACTGTGTAAACAGCACTTATTCGAAAGATGTAAGGATAAGACCAGACGACTTAACCATGAAATCAAAACAAGAAACTTTAGAAAAGGATGTAAAAGAAGTACTTTTAAATGAAAGAGTCGTAAATGAATAAACTGAAAGGAGATGTGGTAAATGTGGACAACGTACGTAAGTTTAAAAAGCAATACAACAGTAGAGACTGTTCAGGGGATGGGGCCCAAGCAAATTTAAAACCACCCCTTCCCTGTCTGTACATATTAAGTACAGGGTCTTTGTCTTCCTCTCTTCTCGATCTGAGATGCGAAGTCTCCGCACTAAACAACTTCAAACCTGCGATACATAAGAGTATATGACGGATCCAGAACGTAAAGCTGCCCAATTCACAGACGAATATATATATATATATATATATATATATACACACGAGGACAAAAGGTCTGGCCCGCTCCCGGCCACACTGAGGCTTCGAAACAACTGAGGTTCGAACGATTAAGCAGCAGAATGAAGCGTCTTTTTGAACCGACAGATTTCGCGCCGGGGTGTTTGAGAGGGACAGGGTAGTCGGGGAGGGAGAGAGAGAGAGAGAGAGAGAGAGAGGGGTGAACTGAAGATTGTGAGAGACGGGTGACGTTAAGAATGACGTTAACTGAATCTCCATACAACTGATAACGTTAAGACTGTGATGGCGATGGTTTACAATAATACCGATAGCCTTAAATGCACGACAGAGAGAACATATCCCTCCGTTGATGGGTCCCAGGGCGAAAGGAAATATAGATCGGTCGCCGTGGTGGTAGTTACCCAGCATCTCGTGATTCACCCCTAGCAGAGGGCGCCTCCATCAAGAGGAGGACGAGAGGAAGTGAGACTCCCCCAAGGTTACACAGGAAGCAGCTCAGATTATGCTGTTGTCAATTCTTGACCACAACGACGCATCTCTGAAGATGTCGTTCGTTGCTACGTGACGGCAAAGAATTACTAACTCTCTCAAACACGGAAGGATTCTAGACTCTTGTTTTGCTTTTTCCAGTATCTTGCAGTGTATCCCTGGGTTCTGGAACACCGCTGTATTTAAGGGTGGGAGGTGTCTCTCTTCATAGGAAGCAGGAGGCAAGAATGTGCTATGATGGTGGACATATCCAAGAGGAAGCTAGGAGCGGCAGGGCGAGCACAATGGTTTGGGCGTTTGGACCCGGGAAGCTGGTGAGAAAATATGGAAGGTTCACTGGGCAAGAATACATGCGTTTCAGAGAAGGTTTCTTTTTTTTTCCAGTCAGTGCGAGCCACATGGTATTGCCTTATCCACACTCTACCACAACACTTATGCGAGGTAAGAGTCCCATCCACGAGGGTAATGTGGAGGAGTGGTAGTTCACTCAATAAATGGATGTCATGTGTCGAGAGTGGCATGTGAGTGATGATGAAGTCAGCAGCGAAGCCATTAAATGAAAGGTCTGAGAGGAGTGGTGTTCTCGGTAAGTTTGTGTCCGAACGTCAGCCTCAGTTTAGTGAAGAACAAGTGAAGTGGCTGACGCTCAGGGAGGCTGTACCTCGTATTGAAAATCAAGTTCCGTAATCACCTCATTACTTTGAAATCAAGATTACGGTTTCAATAAAGCCGTCAGTGTATTTTATATATAAACTAAATGAATCAAATACTCATCTACCGAAATGTGCGTAAATATATCGGTTAAAGGCCTCGTCGACTACTGACAAGAGTACCTTATCACAAGTGGATATGTTAACGCCAAAACCCTACCCTAAATCCTACAAAAAATGTGTATGTTGTATAATGTTTCCTGGTGATTAGACTTTTAACTCTACCACTGTTGCCGCTCTTGCAACCTCCAAGTACTTGTTCATAACCATGAATGTAAGATTATCGTTCCTGGACTTTTATTATATGTGTATCTTGTCAACCATCGTCATCACAATCTCAATCCCTCTTCCTCGGTCACATAACACGCCGACGCGACATCTGTCGGTCCTAAAAGGTACTTCTTCCATCTGCCTCTTCGGCGTCACTTTTTGGCCGGGAACGGGACGGGACTGTAGTGTCCTCGCGTGTCTTAAGAGCACAGCAGTTCCATAGCATTACCCTCTACTGCATACAAATTTAATAAGCGTCTCAGCTTTCGAAATGAGAGTAATCCAACTGAACACTTTCTTGGATCGTTTAACTGCTGGCATAACCTTTTGATATTTATCTCTTAAGCTGTCACCTATTTTCAAAAGCTTTACGCTGAATTTCCGCTTCATGTTTGTGCTGTAATTTCTGTAGAATATGAAGGGGAAAAAATCCATAGAACAGAACACCGGCACGAGACAATGAGGCTAAACACAACTGTAAATAAAAAGTTACAATTACGATTCACACACACACAGACACACACACTCCCAAATCAGCACTGACTTCTTCCCTTGACACCAGACCAAGACCTGACTGACGGTGCTGTATATGGAGGGCCTACCAATCTCTCACTCACAGGTCATTGACGATCAAACGACCAGACGAGAGCTGTGAACAAGTAATAAGCACTCCCCGTGTCAATAAGACCTCCCCTGAACTCTTCCGCCTTCCTGTTGAATGAAGATTACGTCTTTTTAATGCCCTCACACACACACAACGAAGTTAAGACAGATCGTAGGCTTGTTTGCTGGTCATTTCTTTATATATATATGGGGCTATACAGAGGAGGTGCGTAGTAGTCTGGGAGGAATGGAGCAGCTTAAACGCTTATTGAAAGCAATAACGACCAATAAATTTGTTAAGAAATATAGCAAAAAAAATCTAGGGGATTTAATCGATTGCCTTGTAAGTTGTTCCCTTTTTAAACACATTTTCTGTCTCAGGCTCGTCTTATTTTAGGGAAAACGAGCGAAGCCAAGCCAATCTCTCCATAGTTTAAAGAGAGTTTTTTTTTTACACACGACGTTTCGCCCCTGCACTAGGCATCAGGCAACTTCAGGAGTTGAACACAAGTCTCACGCTTTGACTCCACGACACTTAACGTGCAAACTGTACAGCAGGGAAGATTCTTGAGTGTGGACCGTGGTGTGGCGTGAGTCCCGAATGGTAGCTTAATGGCAGGTGAGGTGTGTGAGATGAGGTGAGGTGCAAGTGTCATTTAAGGAAATGGGATAGAGTGAGGGTGGATAAGTCAGGTGTTGAACGATCCTGGGTCGTCAGGTGATGTGACAACACTTCAGTGCCTAAATTCTATTTTCTGATCTCTGTGAAGGTGAATTATTCCTGATATCTTTCCGAGAGTCGTTGGTGTTGCAGACAGGCAGGCGACGACACAGGAGGCTAAGTCGAAAACACTTCCCCTCTAACTACAGTTAAACAGGACATCCCCAGACACAGAGGTATATCATATTCTCTCACGAATGCATATATGCTATTTTGAAGGACAGCCACTCTCATCATTTATGAATGCATACATAAAGCACGTATAAATGAGAATTACATCACACATGGTTATAATCACACACACATGCGCATTGGGTGAAGCCTCCTTTTACATCCGTGTTTGGAAAGACGCACATGCGCAGTTACAACATACATGAAGGGTTCTCTTCATGTTAACATCCTAGCGGGGATTAATGAAAAAAAAAAATCATGGCGAATAATGTCTTTCTCGGATACAAAGTAGAATAGATGAATGACCGTAGATGTTAAGACATCAATTTTGTGTTCACGTTTCGGCTAAAAGATTGTCTGCTTGTCCGTATACATCAAATCCTACACCAGGCCTGTAGAAAACTGGATGAGTGAATTATTATTTAATATTGTAAATAGAGACACTCATAATATCACAAAGAAAATGGATATGAAACCAAATACATCTCAGATTTATTTGTTGTATACAGGTAGTGGGTGAAATGTTATTCTTATGAACATTTGAGCGTCTGTCAATTGTCTAATTCCGTAAATACAAAAATATTATAAATACCTTAAAATCTGTCTTCTTTACTGTCTATATTTTCTGAAAATATACTACACACACACACACACACACACACACACACACATATATATATATATATATATATATATATATATATATATATA